>CM025682.1:24641-45585 GCA_014621495.2 Entosphenus tridentatus | reverse complement strand
TCAAATCGCTTTAAACTATTGTCATTGTAGTGTGTATTTAATGTGGCGCTGCACTCTGATGTTGTAGGAATGTTGTTATAACAATTAGTGTTGTTATAACAATTCTACATTTAGATTGAAAGCTTTCGTGACTGCAGGGATTAATATTCTTGATTCTTTCGGTAAGGTCATGTAGAAGGGAAATAATAAAATAATAAAAATATAAAACAATAAAATTCGCACGACGTTTCGACTGCAACACAAGCAATCATCATCAGGTGTGAAATCCACAGCAAGAAATTTTGAAAAAACGTGGCGGTTTTATATGTTTATTATTTTATTATTTCCATTCTACGTGACTTTACCGAAAGAACGAAGAATATGAATTATATACTTATTTAAAGGTTCGCATTTTGATGTGACGTCACATTTCTCGCCCCCCCCCCCCTCGTCACACGTCACAAATATCTGATCCCCTCTCCCCCTAGGTGCGTGACGTCATTTATGGACGGCCCCTAACGCATGTATCCATGATAACGCAGGGGTCCCGTGATAACCAATGATAACACACGATGACACGTACAATGTGTCGTGTGTGTCCCTGGCATGGACTCATAATAGCAGTCGTTCTGCAAAAATATTTGGTCATTTATCGCGTTCGAGTGACATTGTTTCTGCACCGATTGCAGCATTTCATTTGTGCTCGGCATTTTCGGTGGCCCCAGACCACTCTCGCCGATGAGACTCGTCACCACCTGGTGTCTTAGAGCCTTCACGTGGTGGAACAAAATACGCTCGCTTTATTTGTAGAGCGAGCTTGCGTACAGGAGGGTTATAAAGACCCTTCCGTGATGTTGTTGAGGTGTGGCGCCGCGTGGCCCAAAGTTCAGTCCCGAGCTGCCATCCGTTGGGATCGTTAAATAATCTCCGCACGTTCGTCGCATCCGCACCCTCCTGGTTCTGACACTACTCATCGAAGGCACCGCCGGAGCCATTGACCGCATCGGAACATCGTGAAACAGGCCCGAGTGCTGCTCCACATCTCCTTCGTGAATGGGGGAATCAAGGGCGCAGTCCGTAGCGCGATTGTGGCCATGCAATCCGAACTATTGGACCGAGTGTAAACCCGCAGAGGGGTACAGTACAGAGATAGAGAGACACAGACTCGGAGAGCTACAGAGACCCAGAGCGACACATAAGAAACTCCGAGATGCATACTCATAGAGATGCATCGAGAGCCACAGAGATTCATGGAGATACATTTAGAGCCACAGAGGTCCATAGAGATCCACAGAGATGCATTAAAGACTGGCCACAGCAGAGCAAACGGTGGCCATGCAATGCAAACTATGGACCATGGCAGTAAACATACTCTTTGGTTTTTTTGGTAAAGTAACGTAGGTAAAGAATAAACTAAATGAAAACAATTCAATTAAATCACGATGTTTCGGGCGCAACACAAGCGTCCGTCATCAGGTGGGAAAGCATGGCCTACTGCTGATGATGACTGTTTTCAAACTGTTTTAAAACAGTCTGCATCAGCAGTAGGCCATGCTTTCCCACCTGATGATGGATGTTTGTGTTGCCTTCGAAACGTCGTGATTTAATTTAGTTGTTTTCATTTATTTTATTTTTTACCTACGTGACTTTACCGAAAAAACCAAAGAGTGTGAATCCTTGCAGTCACGAAAGTTTCAAATCTAGAATCATGGCAGTAAACCCACTGTGGTCTGCACTCTTTCAAAGGAGGAGGAGGAAGAGCAAAACGACACGAACTTTGAAATAGATTCGAAGCTTTCGTGACTGCAGGAATTACTCTTTGGTTCTTTCGGTAAAGCCAAACTTTCGATTTTCTTGCTCTAAACCAGGGGTGGGGAACCTTTTTTCTGCCAAGGGCCATTTGAATATTTATAACATCATTCGCGGGCCATACAAAATTATCAACTGAAAAATTAGCCCGCTATATTTGGTCAAACATTTAATTAACTCACCCCTAATGCGATGGCTGGAACTGCTTCTCTTTGGCGAGGCGTGTGGTGTTAGCTGGTGTTGATGATCTTCTTGTTTTTGTTCTTCACCTGAGGACGGCTGCTTGCGTTGTGGCCGATACATCGTGAGAATTATTTTATTATGTTTTATTTTTATTATTTTATTATTTCCCTTCTACGTGACTTTATCGAAAGAATCAAGAAGATGAATCCCTGCAGTCACGAAAGCTTTAAATCGGTGTTGATGATGTTGCTACTCGCAATTGCTTTTCTAGGTTTGCTCCTAGATGTATTGCATTTCGAGTCCCGCCTGCGGTTGCCTTGGCAGGGCAAGACCCAAATGATTTCGGACGTTCCTCACCCCTGATTTAAGGCCTCGGCACAGTTTCGTTGTACTTCAGTTTGTCTTGGTGAGTGTCTCGCTCGGTGTGTCTTTGTGTGTGTATCTCTCTGCACGTGTGTGTCTGCCAATGTTGTTTCTGGGTCTGTGTTTTATCATTCATTCACACCCGATGACGGTTGTTTGTGTTGCAATCGAAACGTCGTATTCTATTATTATTTTATTTTATTTTCAACGTGACTTTACCGAAAGAACCAAAGAGTGACACGAACTCTCTCTCTTTCTCTCCTGATTCCCTATTGCCGTGGCCAGTAGCAGACCTCGACATTAGCATTTAGCTCCAGAACAATATTGCCATGCGCAAAATTGAATATCAGTGCGTAAAAAAACATATATAATAGGTGACGTTTCGGGATGCTGTTGCTTAGCAACT
Organism: Entosphenus tridentatus; assembly: GCA_014621495.2. Taxonomy (NCBI): domain Eukaryota; kingdom Metazoa; phylum Chordata; class Hyperoartia; order Petromyzontiformes; family Petromyzontidae; genus Entosphenus; species Entosphenus tridentatus. The sequence goes on along the minus strand of CM025682.1, from coordinate 42,845 downwards.
CAGGGTTGTGTTGCTGAGAAACTCAGGGTTGTGTTGCTTAGCAACCCAGGGTTGTGTTGCTTAGCAACTCGGGGTGCTGTTGCTTAGCAACTTAGGGTGCTGTTCCTTAAAAACTCAGGGTTGTGTTGCTGAGCAACTCAGGGTTGTGTTGCTTAGCAACTCAGGGTTGTGTTGCTTAGCAACTCGGGGTGCTGTTGCTTAGCAACTCGGGATGCTGTTGCTTAGCAACTCGGGGTGCTGTTCCTTAAAAACTCAGGGTTGTGTTGCTGAGCAACTCGGGGTGCTGTTGCTTAGCAACTCAGGGTTGTGTTTCTTAGCAACCCAGGGTTGTGTTGCTGAGCAACTCAGGGTGATGTTGCTTAGCAACTTAGGGTTGTGTTGCTTAGCAACCCAGAGTTGTATTGCTTAGCAACTCAGGGTTCTGTTGCTGAGTAACTCGACTTGGCAGGGCACGCTCGGAGTTTTCTAGGAGTGGGAGCTTGGGACAATTACAGACTCTGATGGCTATCAAAGTCTGTAATTGCCCCAAGCTCAAACGCAAATTTAATGATTAGTCAAAGTCAAATTTTATGATTATTTGTGTTTAGTGTTGGGCTAATGAGTCTCAAATGACACGCGGAAACAACCACGTGCAAAAAGTGCAACCCAGGGTTGCGTTATGCAAAAACCATCGGCCTCTTCTGAACAACGGCATTTTTACCCGGATTGTCTCAGGTCGCCTTCGAAATGTTTTTGAGCAAATGCCATCAAATTGACAGCAGCAGCAGCAACGGTGATGCCAAAACGGACGTCTGTGGACCGATTTCGTCCGAGCCAGGACTCATCGGCGCAAGTGAAGTCACCCACGCTCACTGCTTCACAGCGTGCCTCGGGACACCTTCATACGGGGTTGTGCCCTTCCACCGCTACCCCAGTCGACATGGAATATTCAGCCAACTGGGTCCAACGTTGTAAAACCGCATGCCAACGTTGGCATGCTCACTGAGATGTGAGGCTCATTCATTTCGAGTCGACGGAGCCAGACGCTCGGGTAGCCAGACTTCATTCCGAGGATTATTATGATTCGGAGGGCTAATGCCAAGGCTTGCCGGCATGCTCACAATGTGCAGGGTTCACGGCTAACGCCACGCTTGCGGCCAAATGACCCGAAAAGCACCTGGTCTCCTCAGCCCTCTGGAGATGAGCAGAGTTGGGATGGGCGACCGACTCCCTCCCCACCCACCGCCACGCAAGCTGGCTTGCCAGAGGCGGCTGTGGCGACGCATTGCGGTGCTGTACTGTACTTCCGTGCTCCCACGTCTACGCCCGCCGCCTGAAACTCATCCATCGGTGGATCGATACACAAGGGCTGTTGGTATATTGGCCTGAAAGCATGTGTGTGTGTGTGTGCGCGCTCTTGCTGATCGACGGCACTCTGCTATTCATGCATCCGTCCTCTGGACAAGCACGGAGCCCGCGACTCTATGGGAATCCAAAATCTTTGGCACGTGGTCGTGACGGGTACTGCAAGATCTGACCGTGTCCTCCGTCCGGTGCTCGCCGAAGATGCATTGGCTTCCGATTGCCGAGCGAATGCGTTAATAAGGCCGCACTCGTTACCCACAATCTGCTTGCCATAAATGAAGCACAATACCTCGCTGATCTTGTCCAGGAGCATGAACCATCATCGCGCAAACTCCGGTCACCCTCGCAGCAGCAGACGGCGGTCACCGCATCGCGTGGCGCTTTCTGATGCGCTTCTGCGGCCGTCTGGAATGCTCTTTATTCCTATATTAGGACGAACCGGAGCTTTGCGCTTTTACATCAAAATGAAAACTCATTTCTTGAGAACTGCTTTTTTTGCTTTCAGTTTGTTGTCCTTCCCCCGTACCTCCGATCCCCACGGTTGGCTCTGTACGGTGCCAAAAAAGTTCTACTTAGATACACAGACAAATTGCTGCCTGAACAACACTGTCGGTGCTGTTGACCAGAGTCACCAGAGTTCTCCCGGCCGTGATCCTCACGAATTCGGTAGAACTCGTGCGTCACGTCCTCGCTTTCCACTCCGTGTCTCTGTGTCAGCGGAGGGCCCCAGCGCTCCCCACTCGCACTCGGGGGGTGCACGTCAGCCGTCCCGCAACAACAACCGCCATTCGCCACTAAGTGGCGGTGACGTCACCACGACGCTTGTGCCAGGCCATGTGCACCTTGAGGCCACGTGAAGTGTCGAACGCCCGCTGGCAGGAGGTCACGGGGCAGACCCAGGTGCCACCGGTCGACTGACTGAGATGACCGAGATGACAGGCTGATGCACCACCTGTGCCCCCTACTGTGCCAACTTGCTGTGCTTTAGCCACCCGACGCTCCGCTCGTTGTTGTGAGCGTCGCTCCTCCGCCCTCCGTTGTTGTTGGAGGGCGACTGCCTCCAACTGCCCAGTATCGTCCTTCACGAGCCTCCTCCACAGAGGCCGATCTTGACACCGCTGGTACCAGTCATCGGCAAGTCCACTCAGCTCCACGTCCTCCTGTACCACATCACTCCATCTCTTCTCTAGCCCGTGCCGCGCCCGTTTAGCCCCCTCGATCCAGCCGAACAAAAGCTGTTTAGGCATGCGTCACGCACGCACACACAGCCTGTAGGCCATGGTGAACTACCACAACGGTGCCCGTTTCATTGATGCGTTGACACGCCGACACGCTGACTCGCTGACACACCAGCGCACGGATAACCCAGGTCATGATTCGGCCTGGACACGCTGGCACACACCGGTTTCCCTGGCACCATCTCGAGCATCTCTCGTGCGTGCTTTTTGGAGTGTTTTTTTTGGTCATGGTGCTTGTGAACTGCTGCCAGCAGGATCGCCAAGTGACTCACATCGGCGTCTTACGCGAAACAGACGTGTAATTCAAACTAGATTTGAAATTTTCGTGACTGCAGGGATCCATACTCTTTGGTTCTTTCGGTAAAGTCACGTAGGTAGAAAGTTAAATAAATTAAATCACGACGTTTCGATTGCAACACAAGCAATCATCAACCTGATGATGCTCATCAACCTGATGATGATTGCTTGTGTTGCAATCGAAACGTCGTGATTTATTTTATTTTATACCTACGTGACTTTACCGAAATAATCAAAGAGTACAAACATGTTCATTTTTAATACTCTTTTCACGTCGTATTTTTTCGCGGCGATTTCGATTCTGTGCCTGTGGGGGGGATTTTTAGTTTTGTCGGCTCGTAAAAAAAAATCCGCACACTGTATCTGGTGCTGGCCAAAACAACATCTCAATGTTGAAAAATTTACCCGCAAATTTCTCAATTGGGATTCCACTCTACACGTGGATATTGAAGCCCCCGCACTGAGAAAAACTTGGCAGGACCCCCCTTGTGGCATGAACAAGAATCTTGCACCTCAGTGTCCTGAGTAAACAAGCATCATAATAATAACTCAAATCATTAGCATCATTGTGGGGGATATAAGAAAATATGCCGATGAGACACTGTTTGTCTAAACCAGTCCGGAGTTTTGCTTGCCTTGAAATCAACGGAGGCCGTGTTTTGCTCATGCGCTATATCATAAATAATTGTGTTTTTTTATTAGGTGGAGAGAAGCGGACAAGTGAATGAGACTTAATCCCTTCTTATTTATTTTATCAATTATAATAACGATTATATTTTAGATTCTGCGTGTACATGTGCAATTGGTCGTGTGTTTGTGGACTGGAGTTAAAACCAAACTAAATTATTTTATTTACTAGGTAAAGCCCCACTGAACTATTAGCTTTTTCTTCTTGGTTCTTTCGGTAAAGTCACGTAAAAGGGAAATAATAAAAATAAAACATAATAAAATAAAATTAAATTATTGTATTACTTCCCTTCTACGTGACTTTACCGAAAGAACCAAGAAGATGAATCCCTGCAGTCACGAAAGCTTTAAATCGAAATTTATTAGCTTTTTTATCAGGAACGACCTGCCCACAAACGATAGCTCGACGAAGTGGCTCATCAACAAAATGTAGAGCGGTCAAATACTCTAAACGCGTGATGCTGATTCTAAATGTGGAGGGAAAAACCGGAGGACCCGGAGAAAAGTCTACGTGACCATGAGGAGAAGACGCACACTCCAGATATACAGGCGTCAGGGTCGGGATCAAACCCAACGACTTCCTCCATACCAGGAGAGGGAGTTAACAACTCGCCACCGCAGGACAATTTAGTCCACAGATCTCGACTAAACTGGAGCAAGGCAAAGTTAAGCCCCAACGCACAGGAACACAAAACCGAGCAAAACAATCGACACGAAACAACAGCTGACAGACACGCAAATGATTGGCACAAGACCAGGCACAAATGCAGGGATGTCCGTGGCGGCATAGAAGCCGTCCATAAATGACGTCACGCACCTAGTGGGGGGGGGGGGGTGCTCCGTTTTTGACGAGGTGTGAGGGGGGGGGGGGGTTTGAGAAATGTGACGTCACATTAAATTGCGCAACTTTAAATAAATATAGACAACACGTTCTACTCAATTAAATCGACGTTTTAATAAATGTTTTCTCCTACAACATCAGAGTGCAGCGGCACATTAAATACGCATTACAATGACAATTGTTTAAAGCGATTTGAAGCATGTTTTATTTGGGGGGGCGGGCAGAGCTTTGTGACGTCATATTTAAGAGGGGGTCTGACTTTTTGTGACGCCATGTGACGATGGGTGGGGGGGGGTCAAAAATCGCGTGACGTCATTTATTGACGGCCCCATTGCAGGCGATGGAGATGACATCTCTTAAACCGCGGCGCCCCAAATCTCACCAGAATGGTGCCTCCTGTTTAATCCGAGGCTTTGGAACAGTGCCTCTCGCAGCCCTGTGAGCCATTCAGCTCTTGAATCGGGTGCAACCGCAACAAACAAAAAACAAAAACATGAACAAGAAAACATCTTAAAGTGACTATGCGACTAAGTTCAAACAGAAAATCCAAGAAAAAACAGCAAAATATTGCAGAAAAAGCACCGTACACCAACGCTGTGTGCAAAAATCCCAGTGGGATGCAAGTCAAACAACACCAACCACAAGACAACTTAGATTAAGGCCATCAGTCTAACTCCGTACTACAACAAACAAACATGGCCAAACCAAAAAAGTTTTCTAAATCACCAAAATAAAGCCATAAAAGCAATGTAGCAGTGATCATAGGGAACTGTGACCGAATTTTCACAATAAACGACATAAACAACACGTACCACCAAACCCTGCAGCCATAGCTGGCTGCACGCGTCACTCCACAACAGCAGGAGCATCAGTCGGAGTATCAAAGCTTTTCAATGCACCTTTAAGATCAGCACACTAAATCAAAACACAAGATCATACTTGGGGCTCTCTCGCTCCCTCCGTCCCCCCAGGCTGCCTGCCGCGTGCGATGCGCGTCACCCGCGTGAGCCGAGGGCGTGTTCGCGGCCCGCATGGCCGTGGCTTGAGCTTTATTAAATCATTCGTGATTTGTTTGACAGCCAACAAAGCCACCGAGCTACTGGGCGATGCATCTGATCTTCCGATCACCATCGACTCAAGAAAATATAATGTTCGCGGCATGCTTCCCCCACCCCCAACACACCGCCGCAGTCGTTGCACGAAGAGGAGTTCTCGTGGAACAATACAACCCCTTTGTGTGTCAAACAACGACCCGCGGAAGTGGGTATCGCATCGCAGAACTACTACCTGTAATAAGAAGTTCAACTCATAAGGATAGGTGTGACCCGTTCTGGAAATAAAACAGCCGTAAAAAAAATCTAGATTTGAAGTTTTCGTGGCTGCAGTGTATCCATACTCTTTGGTTATATCGGTAAAGTCACGTAGATAGAAAATAAATTCAATCACGACGTTTCGGGCGCAATACAAGCGTCCGTCATCAGGTGGGACAGCCACAGCAAGAAAAAATTGCTGAAGTGAGCGAGAAGGCTGCCGTGACAAGAGGCAATATAGGTGAGAGAGGGGGGAGGAGCAAGGGGGGAGAGATAGAGAGGGAGGGGGGGGCGCTGCGTAAAAATGTTAAAACACCAAACTGAAACTTTTTGCAAGGAATCGTGTTTGCATTCGCCACATATACTTGTGGTGAACATGCAAACAAAAACACGCTCTGATAATATCTGTGGCATTGTCTTTGAAATTAATTGGTCCACACCAGAGACAGCTTTCTCTCGAGCCTCGTCTCAAACGGTGTTAGACGAGAGGACGCCAAAAGGCGAACAGCACAAGGACCATGTCACTCTCAGGCCATTGAGAGTCCGGCGTGAGCAGCTACATCATGGGACCTCCCTTGCCAGGATAAAAACAAAAGAATGTCTTACACTTTCTGGCAATAAAACAGCTGTGTTAAGATGTTAAAGAACCAAATAACAACAACAGCAACAACAAAAAACAAACACGAAACAAAAAATCATTGCATGTTTTTGTTTGCATGTTCACCACAAGTATATGTGGTCAATGCAGACATGATTCCTTGCAAAAGGTTTCAGTTTGCCGTTTTAACATCTTAACACACTTCGATTTAAAACTTTCGTGACTGGAGGGATTCATATTCTTGGTTCTTTCAGTAAAGCCATGTAGAAGGGAAATAATAAAATAATACAAATAAACCAATTAAATTATCATGACGTTTCGATTGCAACACAAGCAATCATCATCGGGTGTGAAAACCACAGCAAGAAAATTTGAAAAACCGCCACTTTTTTCAAGATCTAAGCACACCTTCATTGCCAGAAAGGGTCAAACCTCTTCTAATATTTTGATATATTGGCAAGGGAGACCCCATGGAATAAGTTCAAATGGTTACATACTGCCACAAAGTATCCACTCGCCCTCGGAGACTTAGAGAGGACGACTCGGAGATACAATGAGAAAGCACAGACTATGAACGTTGTACTTCTTTCGCACCGTACATAGCCAGCCCTGCTAATCGGAGGTGCAGATGAAGGACAACAAACTGTAAGCAAGAACCAGTTCCAAAGAAATTGGTCCTCGATGTAAATGATTTAAAAGGGCATAGGCTTCCTAATATCGGAAGGAAGAGCGTTCCAGACGGCTGCAGAAGCGCATCTGACACGCGAGAAGGCACCAGCAACCATGGGGTGAGCTGGCGCTGTCAACAATTGCCCAAGCTCTGTGGTCCTCTAAATATGAAGGTTTTATCGGCCTATCAAATGAGCATTTATACATGTGACAGGAAGCAGGAGCGCCCCGAGAAAGCCCACGCGGGTGAGGGGACAACGCTATATCCCGGCAATCGAGGGTATGGCTTCTCCTCGACACCCATAGAAAGGGAGTTTCACAACATCTCTGTGTGTGAGCCATCAGTGCTCGATTACAGGCGTGCATAGCTACCACCGCCCCTTCGAATGACCACTATCATGCACCAGTACCTCCAATCCGTACTTGGGATCAGGCTAGAACGTGTGAAATACAATCGTGGAGATTACTAGAGCAGAAGCAATTGAATGCCGCATGTTCCAATGACATCCTGTATTGATGGCTCAGCTGCCAATATGATCACATTCGCAAATATGCCCTTACTGTACCGTAAATATTAGCTTTGGCGCAAATAGTGTAAAAACATTCGTCACACTGATCAGTCGCACTACCTACTATGATGTATGTATGTTGAACTTCTTTGGAGCCAACAGTGCTAATCGGAGGTGCGGGAATAAATATATATTGTTATAACTGAAGAAATATATCATAGGTTTATGTTTCGGGCAATGGCCCTGCTTAAGAAGAGGGCCACTGCGAAGGGAAACCAGAGAGATTATTGTCGGAGCCCTGAGAAAACAGACTTTTTTGGAAAATTCACCCACGAACACCTTCGCATTGATTGACATGGGGCAATTTCGCATCGGTTGCTGTTTAGCGGTGTTTGCTTTCGTTCATTCGAACCGAGCACATTGTGTTTAAATTCATGTAAAAGAAAGAAAAAAACCCCAGCAAAAACGGGGGACACGCGTGTTGGCAGGAAGCGGACAGAAACCGCATCTCGCAAAGATGCGGTGCCGCTCGCAAACAGGACGAAGGCGACGCGCCTCCCGTCCGTATACACGCCGGGCGTGCGTTCGTGCTACGTGACCACCTCCGCACTTGCATTCACAGCGTCCTCAGCCTTGTCGAGACCACCGCCTCCAAAAGGCACTGAAACGTGAGACTGTAATGATGTTTGTTCCGAGCACTCAGCGAAATGTGCAACACTGCACGTGTTGCTGGGCACGAACTAAATAGCTTTTGAAACTGTGGCCGTCCCTTTAGGCAAGTGTGAAACAACTGTAAGACCGGTTTCACGCATATTTTGTGGTCAAGAAAGGTCCTTGGCTGTATTACATTACGGGGCGTAACGATTGATCCATTCTTTGACTACAATCCATAATTTGACACGGATCAGATCTTACGAATTAGATTAGATTTTTTATTCGTGTGTGTGTTGTGAGGGCAGCGGTGGAACAGCGGATGATGCAATTCCATGTGAATCAAGCAGCCCGAGTTCCATTGCTATCCACGGATAATGAACGACATCCGAACCGGTCCTGGCCTGCCTCCATCACCGATCTGGTGAAGTATGGTCAAAGGTCCTCTCCCACGACTGACATGTGATGGAGATTGAGGCCTTCTTTCAGCAGTGGATTAACAAAGGGTTGCATGTGGGGAGAGGGGGTATTATGTGAACTATTGAGATAATAACTTAAAAAAACGAAACGAGTTCATCAATACCACCACATGTGTGGCCTTAAAAGAGAAAACAAAAATCCATAATAGGCGACGCTCTGGCCAAGGGCAGTGCTATTGACGAATGTATTGAGTTTTCTTTGTAACCTGTGCTTGTCCACCAAATATGTAGCGTGTAAAGATAATTAGCTCGCGTGATCCCGTGGCAATCCGCTCAGAGGTGTCACAGTGCATCAAAAACGTTCAACAAAACAATTCCAAGTTGGTCCGGGAATGCGTCGCGAAGTGAACCACGTAAAAACATCACGAAGCGTTTGTTATAATGTGATTCTTATCACGCCATATGGTATATTTCGTGCTGCTCTCCCAACTCTGGGTCCTCCGGTTTTTCCCCCTCGACATTTAGAATCAACAACGTGCATTCAGAGTATTTGGCTGTGAGACCTTTCCACGCAACAATAAGCCACTTCGTTGAGCTATCATTTGTGCTAGCCAGGTCGCTTCTGAAAAAGAGGCACATAGCTTTACAAGGTAAAATAAAAATGAAAGTTAAGAAAGTTATCCACTCCATCCAATGCCAGATTATTCGAGTAGCAAAAGTAGCGACATATGCTATGGGCCCCACACTTTCAAGGGCCCCGCGCTAAATGCTTTCAAACTATCAATTTGCACTTGCTCTATTACTATAGTACTATACCGCCTTCAACGTTAACGAACTATTGGGTGTTTAAGTTTAGCGATTTGTCGTATTATCTGGCTGTAAAGCAAATGAAAAAATCAAATTACTTTACTATACAAGTAAATTTTTTAAAAATATTTTTTAAAATGTAGGGCCTCTTTATAACATACGCTTCAGGCCTCGCACTAGCTTAATCCGGCACTGACTCCACTTCCCTACCGTCTCTACGTACACTGAAGAAGACAATACGCAGTGTTTATCAACAAACGTGCTGAGTTTTTGTTGTTTGCGCTCGTACACCACTGCCAACGCAGCAGCAGCCTCGCCAACATAATTTAGTTTGGCCCTCGTATTGACGACCTGCGACACCGAAGCGTTGCCTAACGATGGCGACGATGTTGACTTTGTCCTCGTCGGATGCTGTATGTTCCGCGAATAATGCAGACGCCGCTGCCACCGCTGCCACCATCGCCACTGCTGGCCCCATGGCATCCATGAACCGTCACGCGGGCAGCGGCGAGGGCATCGGCTCCATGAAGCGCCTCCCCGCGCGCTTCTCAACGCTCCCCTCACTCCCTGGCGGCGGGCGGCTCAACGGAGGGCCCGGCGGGGGTAGCTCGGGCACCCTGGGACGCCCATGGGGGGCGACGATGGAGGGGGGCGCGATGGGGAGCCCAGGGAATGGCCCGGCGATGATGGAGGGGGGCACGATGGAGATGTCCTCGGGAGGCGGCGGGGGCCCCTTGTCGCCCACGGCGTACGACGTGCGCACCGAGACCTTCGAGCTGCCCAACATCTGGAGCCTGTTCGCCTTCAGGAACGTGGGCAATGCCGGTGGAGAGGTGAGGTGGTCTTGGTGGCGGTGGCGGTGGTGGTGGTAAAGTTCGCGTGCGGGCGGCGCGACCGGCCACCCTGGGTCACGGGGCCGGGAGGTCGGTGGCCCCCGGGCGAGAGCCGACAAAGAGTGGGAAGCGGCCCTGCGGTGCCGGCTTGTAGGCAGGGTGCGGGCCACCTTCAAGAGTTTTGTCCCAGGGCGGTGGCAAATTGTTGAGATTCGGGAAAAGGGGGGCGGTTGTTGTCAAGTTCTGGCAAGACGTCATCGGCACGCGGAGGCAGCGATGGAACTCGAGGTGGGTGGTGGGGCATGTCACTCTGTTGTCTCCTTGCACCAAGGGGCAATGTCAACCACGTACAGCCTCCTTCCAGTGATGAATTCATAATGAGCGAATGAACTGCTGCAGCATAGGTGGCACCGCAGTTGTGGGTAGTGGCGGGGGTGGGGGGGCTATCGGATCACATCCCCACTCGGCAGACTGGATTAATAATAATTGGTGAGCGTTTTTATTTTTCCAAAGTTTTGTCCTGATCGCGATATCGGTTGTCGTGTCACGGGACAAAGAATCCCTTTCAGATCTTGTGCAGAGCAGCCGCCCGCACGCCTCCACGTTCGATTTCGAGAGCAGTCCACGGAAGTGGCTACCACAGGGCTACATCTGAGATCCCTTCTTCAAGCGACACTTCGGTTCAGACAGTAGAGGGCGGTGCTTTGCCACACGCCCTGCCATTAAGAGAAAACTTTCGTCGCGTGACGGTCAAACAAACGAATTTAGCCAACTTAAGTGCGATTATAACTTTTTTGTGGGTGTGTGTGTGCAATTATTGGTAACGGGAGGCGATGCTGAGGCCATCAACTCGTTCCACTGGAAGAACGCCTCACTAGTAAAATGGCGGCACGGCCCACGTACAGAGCTATTCGCGTTACAGTACAGTTTTTTTCTCTGCCCCGGGGAGAAATTCTCTTACAAAAAACACCACCGCGCCGTGTGTGTGCATTATTAATGTGTGTCGTGTTTCAGCCGCGGCGCGTCCACTGTTCCTGCGCTCTTCACCAACCCGCATTGACCAGCGTTGGTCGAGTATTGGGTCAAAAGGCAACCCCCCAACACACACGAGGCGTGGGGGAAAAGCCATAATCCCTGAACGGTGGACTGGTGGACGTTTTGTCGTTGTTAACTTGAGTCTTTGAGCCAGCCTGGGCCAGGACTGCCCTGGCATTTCGCAGTGCGCATTTTTCACTCAGGCAACCCAGAGCGCAAACCGACTTAGACGTCTCACGACTTATCCCGATAGCGACAAAAGGCGCCGTACGCTTTACATTTTTATAAATGGGTGAATTAAGATGCCCAGCATGTCACGGCCGGTCTTTGAGGGGCATGCCGAAGCCACCTCGCCCTGCAATCAGTGCCGGATTAAGCTAGTGCAGGGCCTCTAGCATATGTTATAAAAGGGCCCTGCATTGTAAAGTAATTGTATTTTTTTATTTGTAATACGGCCGGATAATATGACAAATCGCTAACCTTAAACACCCAGTCATTCATAAAAGCTGAAGGCGATATAGTACTATAGTAATAGATCAAGTACAGAATCACTGAACCGAAATTGATAGCTTGAAAGCATATAGCGCGGGGGTCCTTGAAAGCGCGGCGCCCGTAGCATAATTATGTAGCTACTTTTGCTACTACGATAATCCGGCACGTGCCGTCGTGTTGTGCTTTGGGGGGGAGCGGCGGCGTAGTGGTTCAGCGCACCGACCGCGCTGTGAAACCCGACGGACCGAGTTCGAACCCTCCCGCTCACAGCCAACACAGGATGGCAAATATCTGAACTCACTTCTGGGCCTCTCTTAGGTCAACTCGGCCTTATTGAATGAGTACCTGGCGCAGCGCGTAAAATAAAAATCGGTACTTGAGAGACAAAGGCGGCCTTCTCGATAACCATCCGTCCCTCACAGAGGTGGTGGGGGAGAGGGGCAAGAAAACGCGTTGATAGTGTGGAGAAAACATGCACTGTGTGTGTGACATTAACGCCAACTGCTGGTGATGCAATCTTTTGAAAGTCGATGCAGATGAGAAAGACGGTTTGCTCTGGTTACTGAAACGTTGTGTCTGTTATTACTTTCGAAGTTAACTAAATAGAGAGTTTAATAGATGAACGGCGTTTATTTAGTTTATTGTCAGGAGACCGTGCCGAGTGCAATCTTCAACATGATTCGTAAAGCGCCAAGGAAGCGTGAAATATAGGACGGCACGATGATTGATCCGTTGTGATCCGAACTGTAAGGATAAAGTTACGTTGCTATTTGGGACTTCCTTGAATTGAAAACTGACCAAATTCATCAAAGCGATGGCCCAAAAGCTGGAGACATAAAATCCAGAGTGGAAAAAGGACTTTGCAAATATGGAAAACGCATTTCGCCCTGACGGCCCCCCATCATTGTCTTTCATACTGCTCGCTGAATATCTCCGATGTGTATAGAAATAATTTCAGCTTGCAATGCGCCACCACACGTGACGATAAACGAGCTGGAAAGCAGTCCCACTGAGCCGGCGCCAACAATTACCCAAGCTCTGCAGTTCTCTATATACATGAAAGTGTTCTCGGCTAATGAATGAGTGCTTAAATGTGGGAGAGAAAACCAGAGCCACGCGTACGAGGGGGAAACACTCGATTTCCATACAGAGTGAACAGGTGGAGTCCACATTTTTTTGCTGTACCGCCTTCTGGCGAGCTTAAGGTAGGGCTCATCCTCGACGCCTACCCACGGGGTAGGGATTTTCACCACATTTGCGTGATCCACCAACTTTCACCTCCACAATTCTGGGTTACAGGCCATGTGCATAGCCACCAGCGGCCAATGACAAAGCAAAAATTACAAAGATCCCCTGTGTAGCCTTAACAGACTGTTGGGGCAAGTGCTGTTAGCGAGCACCTATGAAGGCCGGAACGGTACACGTAAGGGGTGGGTGGCCAACACCACGCACATCCACACACGCCCAGGCGCGCGCGTGGTGGAAAGTGTTTCACGACTGACAATCCATGTGTGCGCGTGTGGTTTTTAGCTGACCCCGGGCATGTCGGCGCGCGTGTTCCCCAGCAGGTGCGTGCGCGAGGCCCCGCGGCCCTGCAGAGGAACGTGAGCTTCCACCGCTCCAGCTCGCGCTCGCGGGCACCCGCGCCGTCCTCCTCGCGCGACACTCTGCGCAGCACCCTCGACGCTGTAAGCTAAGGCCGTCATTATAATATATATTGGGGGGGGGGGACACACCCCCCCCCCCCCAGTATCCAAATATGCTCAAAATGTCCCCCCCCCCCCCAATATGTTGCTGTAAAATAGATTTCTGTTCGTATGATTGTGGTTATGGTTGTACATTATACATTATTAATCCCTAATCTCCGCAATTGCATACAATGAAACAAGAAAAGGAAGAAAAGAAAAAAACATAGCAATGTAATACAATACACTATTAGACATTATTGTGAAAAATAAATAAAAAGTCCATCCTATATGTTAGTCAATTTTAAAATATTTTAGGCAGGAAATTCGTTTTCAAATTGAGATTTTGTTCTGGGGGGGGGACCCCCAGACCCCCTGGAAGATTTGGTCCCCCCCAAAGTTGACTCCATGGCTACGGCCTTGCCGTAAGCCACCGACAGCCTATCATCGTCGACGTCGGCCACCGCCGCTGTAGCCGTGGCGATAGCCGATGCTGGCCGCCGCGTCAATTCCCGTGGTTTTGAGCGACCGGCTGGCCGGCCTTGTTACCCCGCGTGTGGTCGTGCCCGCGCGCGATCGACACGGGACCCACTCGACTCCAGAGGCACGGAGTGCTGCTGCTGCTGTTCTGAGGGACCGGCTGTGATAGAAGGGCGCTTACCGCCGCCCTTTGCCAGGCAAGTGCAGTAGTCGTAGCTGTCGCGGGTGTTTTTTTGACGCCGTGTTTTCTCGACGTACCGCGAGTTGTTCGGCACGATGTTTCGCTCCGCGTGCTGGGAGCGTCTTGGGGAGCGTATCAGCGGTGAATATTTGATCTAGTGTTCAGGCCTCCCCTAGCTTGACTGAGCCTCATACGGAGTGCCTGGTGCGGTTTGTAAACATTGGCGCTAGGCAGACAACAAAAGCGCTGTTGCCTGAAAGTCAGTGGGCTTGAGCAGACCGCATCTCTCGAAGGGGAGATGGCAGATGGATCAAGACTGGTTTGTGAAATGACAGCCAGCCAATGTAGAGAATGTGCTCGTGGCAGACGTTGGATGAGAGAGGCGAGATAAATTGGGGCAAAGCAATGAAGAGATTTATAGACTCGCGTCAGGAAGACAGTGGTCGTACAATTATTTTCTTTGGCAATTGTGGACTGTGACACTGGCACGCACGGCCTATGTCTGTTTTACGAATTACGTCATGGGATCTTTAAAAGTCCACCACGACGCATATGATGCGTGGTGCATTAACAGTTAACGCACGCGGCAGTATTCACCGGGGCAGCCACCGTGCTCGAACCACGCAAACGCCTCTGCAACGAGAGGCGAAGACAGCCTCCATCCCCGCTGCCGCTCAGCCCCCGTTGCCTGTGGACTCCGTGCAGACGCTGCGTCTCTTGCGGGGCGTGGGGCTCTCCGATTTTGAGGAGCGGGAGTTCGAGGCAAGCATCCAGGACCTGGCGAACCAGGTGCGAGAGATCGAGGCCGAGGAGCGCGGAAACGTCGACAGCAAGGTGAGCGTGCGTGTGTACGTGCGTGCGTGCATGCGTGCGTGCATGCGAGTGATCCATCGATCGATTGGAAGCAAGTACGAGTCAACTCAATAATCGCGCTGGGCTGCGTGATTTTTCAACCCTTTCCCCTTCCGAGACTTCTGCAAGTTGCAGGGTGGGTGTCCCCGTTCACCGCTGAATCTCGAGAGGCGTAGTAGCGCCGTTGCTTTTAAAGACATTGTTCCGTTCTGATGACGTAGATGTATGTCATCGGAATGGAATCGGAATGGCAAAGGGTTCATCCTCTCATGCACGAGCCCTTATATGCAAACGCATTGGCTGCGTGTGATTTTGGTCAACGGAACGCCCCCTTCCAAACATGCGGAGAACATTTTTTGAGCTAATTGTCCACAATATTATCGCAACGTCCATTGCAGAGGACGTCTGTCACATTCTCCACCACCAGGTAGGCCACGCTGAGTTGTCCATGACCATGTGGCCACGCTGAATGGAGAAGACTGCACTGGCGGCGGAAACGCCATCACATCTTTCGCAGTCCACCACGATGTACACAGTGCATGAAACGCTTCATATCGGATATAACTCTACATTTTCTGCGATAAACTTGACAATGCATTTCACTCGTATATCCGTGTGTTTGTTTACATATGAGCACAAAAGTCACCTTGTACCTCTTTAAAGTTCCTGTAGCAAAATTTTGTAATCATGCTGCCCGAGCCGACTTGCGCTGCCGGGAGTGTTATTGTTCAACGTCGATTTATGCTCGTGAAATGTTAATGTTTTAAATTTTTCGCGTGAAGCGGTTGTTTCCGCTCTCACTTCTATTCGCTTTGTCGCCGCACTTCACCGGATGGCTTTTTGACATTTCAGTGACCCAGGCCAATCCGAGTCTTGGATTGCCCTCTCCGAGTTCTCTCCCGGTTAATCAAACTCAACGCAAACGCAGTACCATTGGCGGTGTGCCGTGTGTTTGTGTTGTGTTGTGTTTCCACAGCGTCAGCAGCATCTGCTCGCCCGGAAGGAGATGCTTTTGGTGAACCTCATCCTCATCCAGAACGACCTTCTGGGATACAAGGCCCGCATGCAGGGGCAGCGCTACAGCCAGTGCGTTCAGGCCACACACACACACACAGAGCCGCTCGCGTGGACGTGACTCAGTCTGACAAAGTCTGCCCCGTATAACCGTGATGAATGTTGGCGCAAGTGCTGTTAGCGAGTAGCACCCATAGAGGCACACGAGGGGGTGGGTGGCCAACGCCAACGCCGACTGCCTTTGCCTCCCCAGTGGCGACATTTACACACCGCATCGGGTACTCGTTTAAGGCTGAGTCGACATAAGGGAGGTCCAGGACTGACTCAGATATTTGTCACCGATGTTGGCCATGAGCACACATCAAACTCGGGTCATCGGGTTCGTAGCGCAGTGCGCTCACCACTACACTTACCGCTCCCCACTGACTCACAAACACACTCGTCCACACGAGCAGAACTGACCAAGTGTTAAGTGCATTGGACGGCAGGGTGGCGCAGTTTTAGCACTTGTACCTCACAGCGAGAAAGTCCTGGATTCGATTCCAGACTCGGGCACCTTTCTGTGTGTAGTTTGTATGTTCTCCCCCTGTTCTGCATAGGTTTCCTCCGGGTTCTCCAGTTTCCTCCCATAGCTAAAATAAACATACAATGTAATAGGTTTTAGCTGTGAGAACATCCCAATGCTGAACAGTTACTTCCAAACTACTCAATAGGGATGAGGTGGGAAAGCAACTGCTTTCCCTTGCTTGTGTTGCGCCCGAAACGTCGTGATTTATTAGATTTTTTACCTACGTGACTTTTACCGAAAGAATCAAAGAGTATGGATTCCTGCAGTCACAAAAGCTTCAAATTAAGATTAAATACGAAACGTTTTATTTTACTAGGTAAGGCCCACTGAGCTGTATAGTTCCTTTTTAGCAGCGACCTGGGCATAAATGATAGCCCAATGAAGTGGCTCATCATGTGGAAATTGATAGCAGCCAACTACTCGAAAGCATATTTCTAAATGTGGGGGGTAAAACCGGAGGACCCGGAGAGAAACCCACGCAGCCATGGGGAGAGAGACACGCAAACTCAAAATATGCAACAGGCGTCAGGGTCGGGATCGAACCTACGACCTCCTGCATACCAGGAGAGGTAGTTAACATCTCCTAGCCACCGTGGCGATACACGGGTGATGTGGACGGGTTTGCTGGCCGCTCATTGTCGTGGTGCCCACGGGTGCGGATGCTCTTGTCCAGGAGCAGCGACGAGCAGGACTGGGTGTTTGAGGAGTCGACGTCGAAAGGGAGCGGAGGCGGAGGTGGAGGAGGTGGAGGAGTCGTGGAGCAGAGGACGAGCGAGAGCTGGAAACGTCGCGTGGAGAGACCGCCGACCACTTCGTACACCGCCAACAACCACACGGTACGCTGCCTTGGATCTTCCCCATACGGCTGACGTTGGTGTGGAGAGCAGCAGCCGTAGTTTAACATTGAGGTGGTCTGGCCATGTGATTGACAGTTGAACAGCACGTTGAATTACATCACAAACACATCCGTGTTGAGGATTTTTTAAAATTTCCTATGCTTTGTCATCTTGTTCTCGTCAAGTATTTCCTTGCAGCGGTTTGGTAACAGAAAAGTCTCCGAGCTCACCAGTTCATGAATGGGTGACCTCGTGTGCACTTGTGTACAGCCGTAAAGATTTCCCTGCGAAGACGCCACGGTGGTGAGATGTTAACTACCTCACATGGTGTACAGGAGGTCGTGGGTTCGATCCCGACCCTGACACGTGCTGTATATTTGGAGTTTGCACGTCTCTTTCTCTCTCCGTGGTCGCATGGATTTTTGTCGGGGTCCTCCGGTTCCCCCCCCCCCCACATTTAGAAACATGCGTTTGGAGTATTTGGCAGAAATACATTTCCACGTGATAAGCCACTTCGCTGAGCTATAGTTTGTGGCCCGGTTGCTTCTGAAACACATTCCTGTGGAGGGAGCTGGTAGGAACGTTGGGTTGCTCGGTCAATGGCCAGGGTCAACGGCGGCATGGTGTATTCCGCAAATATGGCCGACTGTGAGGGCGGGCACAAGCCGGCGTGAGTAGGTTAAACGTTGAGTTTTATAAGGGCACCACGGGGTGACCAGCCCCTCCCCACCCAGCCCCACCCCTCCCACCCCCCACCCTCCCCACCCAAGCCCCTCCCCACCCTCCCCACCAGCCCCTCCCCACCCTCCCCTCCCCACCCAGCCCCACCCTCCCCACCCAGCCTCTCCCCACCCTCCC
>CM025682.1:0-21772 GCA_014621495.2 Entosphenus tridentatus | reverse complement strand
AGATGGTGGATGAGATTAGTGGGTGGAGATGGTGACAGGGTGGGGTTAGTGGGTGCAGATAGTGGATGGGATTAGTGGGTGGAGATGGTGAATGGGGGTGGGGTTAGTGGGTGGAGATGTGGGATTTGGCCTCCGGCCACACGCACGCGACTGGAAGGTTCTGACGTCCCGGGCCACGTTCATGACGGAGCCCTCGTCGCGTGACTTCCCTCGATTATGCCGTGCCAGTCGCTTTGCCTTGCCCGACCTTTGTGCTGCACCGCCCGATCTGGCGAGGTGCAAACCGCCGGCTCCGAGCAGGCGACAGACGATCCGCCTGCGGTCGTTTTGGGCGGGGGGCTGACAAATGAACGGCGTCAGAGCGTCCCTCCCTCGTACAGAGTGGGGGGCAGAGCGGGGGGGCAGAGCCCGGGGGGGCGCCCCGCCCGGGGGGGGCCAGAGCGGGGGTTGGACAGAGCGGGGGCGGCATGCACAGCACACGAGAGCAGGCCTGCATGGTTACGCTTTTCTGCTCAGCGTTTAACGATGTTGAAAGTTAGTTTAAAATAATTGACTGTGTCACGCCCGCCCACCACTCACGACCAATTAGAGTTGTGTATTGCTGTAGAATGTTGCAAGACGAGCAGTTCACCAACACTCACTCGTTCACAAGCAAGCCTGGCTGCTGATGAGACACCGTGCGTCAAAACGGGTCCAGAGTTTTGCTCGTCTTGCGGTGAATGCTGCTGTGAAAGTGTACACTCCCAGAAGGTCGTGATGGGATATACGTGAAAATAAACACATTCCTGCGGAGGGAGCTGGTAGGAAAGTTGGGTTGCTCGGTTAATGGCCAGGGTCAACGGCGGCGTGGTGTATTACGCAAATATGGCCAACTGTGAGGGTGGGCACAAGCCGCCGTGAGTAGGTTAAACGTTGAGTTTTATAAGGGCACCACGGGGTGACCAGCCCCTCCCCACCCAGCCCCACCCTCCCCACCCAGCCCCTCCGTACCCTCCCCACCCAGCCCCTCCCCACCCTCCCCACCTATCCCCTCCCCACCCTCCCCACCCTGCCCCTCCCCACCCTCCCCACTCAACCCCTCCCCACCCTCCCCTCCCCACCCAGCCCCTCCCTCCCCACCCAGCCCCTCCCTGCACGACGGACGAACACAATAATCCCCAGTGGGCTGGTGTAACCAGGAGGTTCCTACCAGTATATCAAATTGTCCCCTCGTCTATGACGCTGCAGGGTTTGCTGACTCAACACGCTTCAGGTCTGGCCCGATTCATGGCTTTTTTTTAAATGAAACTAAAACCATAAATCTTTCATTGTCAACTTCTCACGAAATGTGTGGCTTCTGCTGCCTTGCCAATTAGCTTTAATGGCGATGTGGGCGTACAAATTGGCACGGATCACAGCTTCGAAGGGTTTTGAGCCGGGTCTTCGTTTGGCCTGAAGCCTTCCTCTGTCGAACAAGCATTTTGTGGATAACAAATAGTCGTGGAACGCCCCTTCCTGTGGGCATCGAGAAGGCCTCCGTACCGTGGCTGGCCAGGAGAAGGTGGCACAGCAACATGTGGGCTCCATCTGTTCCACCTGCACGGGGTTAGAAGTCACGTGACTTACGGGAGGTTTGAGTTGATTTAGATGAGTCAAGTTTTGATTTGAAGCTTTCGTGACTGCAGGAATCCATACTCTTTGGTTCTTTCGGTAAAGTCACTTAGGTTGAAAATAAAATAAATAATCCAGCAGTAGAACTGCTGGATGATATTTTTTCTGCCTGAGGACGACCGCTTGTGTTGCTATCGAAACTTCGTGATTCATTTCATTTTATCACGACGTGACTTTACCGAAAGAACCAAAGAGTATGAGTCAAGTTATATCTCGTACTTCTTGTGGTAAACCCGACCCATAAAAATGTTGGAACACCTTCTGCCACGCTTACAAATTATTTATTGCAATTCATAATGGGATCATAAATAATTTTGCTCAGGGCCAAGTGGGTTTAATATATTAAACATTCATTATAAATGTATATCCATCGAATATGCAACGATAGTGGGCCTGCGTTACACTTAGGCAGCATTCAACGTTCATATCACTGACCGCAACTGTATCAAATGAGTTTTTTAATTGTCTTGAAGACATTCTACGGTATTATCTCGGTTAATTTATCGACGAGTTTCCTGTATTAATACTCGTTTAGACTTTCCGGTTCCTACATTTTAAACTGTTTTAATTGCGCTGGTTTTTTTTGGCTCTTTTTTTTTAAAACCAATTTATTTGTGTGAATCGCGCAATGTGCTATGAACTCCGGTTCCCAGAGTTCGATTCCGGGCCACAGCTAACGTCAGTGGTGGCTATCTCAGCCATTCATGGGCATGTAAATGAGTGTCTGGTGCAGTCTGCAAACAGCAGCCCTGGGGAGACAAATGTGGCAGGGGACAAGAACAACAACAACAACAACCACCTTTCACCACTAAGTGGCGGTGACGTCACACGGCGCTTGTGCCAGGCTATGTACATGTTCAGGCCACGTGAAGTGTCGAACGCCCGCTTGCAGGAGGTTATGGGACAGAACCAGGTGTCAAGGGTCGACTGACTGAGATAACTGGCCGATGCACCACCTGTGCCCCTCCCGGGCAGGGCACGGTGCTGGACACACAACATATTGTGTAGGCTAACATTGTAGATCTTTATTTAAACGCACGTGCCATGTGTACCCATGTGTGTGTGTGTGCGCGCAAATGTGGTAGTGTAGCGGCTAGTGCACTGCGCTCGGAACCTGGCGAGCCGAGTTCGATTCCTACTCGCGGTTACCCACACCACTGAGGATGATCTGAACCGGTCCTGGGCCTCCCCTATGTCGACTCTGCCTCAAATGAGTACAGTACCTGGTGCGGTGTCGTAAACATCGCTACGAGGGAGACAAAGGCGGTCGGGCGTCTAGCTGGCCATCCACCTCCTCGCGTGCCGTGCCAGCCCCCATGGGCGTTACTCTAACAGCGCTCGCCCCGACAATCCGTTAAGGCTATCGGCGTGATCTTTGCAAGGCCGTAATTATAATAAATATTGGGGGGTACACATCCCCCCCAATATTCAAAAATGCTCAAAATGTCCCCCCCAATATATTGCTATAAAAATAATAAAAACAACAATTTGCTAAACTTTGGCCACAATATCTGTACTTGTCTTCATATAAATCAATGCATAGATTTATTTTTATATGATTGTGGTTATGGTTGTACTTTATTCATCCCTAATTTCTATCATTACATACAATGAAACAAGAAATGGTAAAAAACTAAAAACAGAGCAATGTAATACAATACACTATTAGACATTATTGTAAAAAATAAATAAATAATCCATCCCACGCGTTAGGAAATTTTAAACAAAAATTTAGGTAGGAAATTCGTTTTCAAATTTTTACATTTTTCTGGGTTAGGACCCTCAGACACCCTGGAAGATGTGGTCTCCCCCAATGTTGACTCCATGGCTACGGCCTTGGATCTTTGTGTGCAGATGAGAGGCCGGGCGAGCAAGGTGGAGGTGACGCACACGGAGCCGCCGCGCCCCGCCAGGCGCCTGCCCTCCCCGGCCGCCCCCACACCCCCCGAGCAGCACTCCTTTTCCCCCCTCGTGTCGCCTCCTCCGGTCGCTCCACCACCCCAGCACCAGTTCCCCGTGTCCCCCGCGCCCCCCAGCCCGAAAACGGTGGGTGCACCATGACCATGGCGACGTGTTCACATTGTATGACCCCCCCCCCTTACTCTCCCCCATTCAGAGTATTTGGCTGCTATAAATATCCACGTGATAAGCCACCTCGTTGAGTTTCTCTCATTTATGATGGCCAGGTCGCTCCTTAAAAAGAGCTCTACAGCTTTAGTGGGGCTTACCTGGTAAAATACTAAGCAATTATTTAGTTAATTATTGTAATATGTTCGCCTCCTCGTCACAGTTCCATCGCTACTTGGTGTCCCTGTGATTGCTGTTCCTGTGAACTTCCTACCGTTTCATCTCATCCACACTTCAGTCACCACCACTACCACACTTCAGCTCACGACAACATATCCACCCACTCACTCGCTCACTAATTGATCCACCCAACTACTCACCAAACCGCTCGCCCACCCATTCACTCACTCACGCACTCACCACCCACTCACCACACTGCAGGTCACATCGCTTCCCTTTCTGCTTTTCTCCGCGCACCGCTCCGCTCTGGAATTCTCTCCTCCCATCACTGTCTTATTTTCCCCGAGCCCTTATGATATCATACTCTTTGAGTCTTTCGGTAAAGTCACGTAGATAGAAAATTAATAGATCACGACGTTTCGATCGCAACACAAGCGACCGTCTTCAGGTGACAACCTTGCTTGATTCACGCAACGTATCGACTCGTATCTATAACAATGTTAACAGCGCTGTTTTCCGCTTTTCACTTGTTGCTTTGGGCCCGCACTCAGGAACCGCGATTTGTAAAAAGTAAGCATTGTATTATTATCATCATTGTCAGCGAAGCCATCACCATCTCTCAGTATCGCGATGTAACGATCCATCCAGCCTCTGCGCACGAGATGATTTCACTGCTCCATCTCCTGCTTCTTGAGGAACGTTGTTGCGTTGCTTTTGATGAGTGAATTAAGTTTTTGAAAATCACTCCCATTTATTCGGCAAAAGCAAAGTCTGCAAAACCATTTGGGTGAATGAAAAACATTGCGCGGCAAATTCGTTTTGGTTTAGTTTTCATCATCTTGGCCGTATTCTCGTATGTGGAGTTTCGTTTGCCACGCCGGCCCATTCCACTCGCAGCATTCGCCCCGTGCGCCATGCCGGCCTCCCTAGGTGCCCGTTCACGGCACTTGCCCCATCGGGGCCTAAAAGAGCCATGCGGGGGATCTTTACCTCGGTGTTTCACGCTGTGTCCAGCTGTCGCGGCAGCACGACGCGCTTCTTAGCCAGGAGCTGCAGCCGGTGAGCGATCTGCTGGGAGAACTGCGCGGGACGTCGAGCGAACTCTACACCTGCCTGGAGACCAACGTGCAGGGATTGCGTACCAGGTGCTGCCCCCCCACCACCTCCTCTCTGCCATCACCAAAGACAAAGATTCCCCATATAGCCTTAACAGACTGTAGGGGCAAGTGCTATTAGCGAGCATCTATGAAGGCCTGGACGGTACACGAGGGGGTGGGTGGCCAGCACCACGCCCAATCACCTTTGTCTCCCCAGTGACGCTGTTTACACACCGCACCAGGTACTCATTTGAGGCTGAGTCGACCTAAGGGAGGCCCAGGACTGGTGCAGATAATCGCCACTGGTGTTGGTCGTGAGCGGGAATCGAACCCAGGTCGCCGGGTTCATAGCACAGCGCGCTAACCGCTACACTACCGCTCCCCACTCCGCCATCACCAAACAGACACACACAAACAACAACAACAGCCGTCATTCGCCACAAAGTGACGATGACGTCGCCTCAAATCATTTGCCAGGCTAGGTGCACTTTGAGATCGCGTGAAGTGTCCAAGGATCACTGTTTGGCAGGAGGTGATGGGACAGACCCAGGTGGAACGGGTTGACTGATTGAGACAACCGGCAGATGCATCGCCTTTGCTCCCGACTGCCAACTTGCTATATTTTAACCGCCCGGCACTCCGCTTTTTGTGAGCGTCGCTCCTCTGACCTCCAATGTTGCTGGATGGGCAACTGCCTCCATTCGACGAGTAGCATCCTTCATGAGCCTCCTCCAAAAGACAAAGACACACACGCTCTCGCTGTATAGAAGGGCTTACACACGAGATGCCGCCCCCCAATAGCCATACGCTCACTGGCAAGTGCACTGGGGTTCGATGAGAACTCATCGATGCCGCGTTTCCACCACCATTGGGAAGGGTGGCGGCTCGCTGGCACTGCCCAGGTCCCCCATGGCAGCCCTTACCGCCGTGACTTGGCACGCCGCTGGCTCGGCAAGGCGGCAGCGTGATTCCTACATTCAGCCTCGGGGGCTAAGGGCAGTCTACTGGCACCGACCTTACAGAATTATTTGAACACATTGCAAATTTGTAAGTGTAGTGGGTTCAATTGAGGCGCACATTTGATCTTGAAGGCAACACGTTTATTCACTAACTCCAACAGGTAACTCTTTACTTAAATGGATAACGACTAAGGGTGGTGACCACCACGAGTAACTATATACACTTGGAGGGGTGTCTATTTACATACTGGATGGGACAACGACTAAATCGCACCAGGACAGCCAACACGCTGCCTGGTCCACATGCGTGAAGACCAGAGACCGAGGACCCACGAAGACGGAGGATTTATTCCCAGAGATGAACAACCACGATCCCCGCCCGGACTCGGCTTTTATCCGCTGTGGCGTGGCCAGGCCCCGCCCTTGGCCACTCCACTTTTCCAGATCCTTCTCGACAACTCAGGACCCACACCACGTGTTCCTCTCACCTCCTCCCTGGTCCTCGTCACCACCTCATCCGGTCACGTGCCCCCCTAGGGTTCACCCAGACTGTCATGACCCCACCTTTTCCCTGGTATACTCACTCAGGTGCCAGGGAGAGGCTCCGCACATAGAGGACCACTCACTCGGTCCTGTCGCTGCACTATAGTGACATCATCTATGACACTACATAAGTAAAATAAAAACCCCTCTAATTTGGCCTTCTAACCATAAGCTAAGAAGCCCAAAGGCCTCTCCCTTCTATTCACCACCATGTTTGTGGAAGCATGTTTGCTACCATGTTTATTAGTATGTTGCGTTGTGTATGCTGGCGTGAGGCTGAGCTGATTGTGACGTTGGTCATTACTGGTGACGCGTCCCAGTGTTAGCGAGTTTGTCGCTCTTTGCAGAGGTTCGCCTTTGGAATCCAGCGTCCACCATGATTATTGCTGCTGTGTGTGGTATAACCCGTCATAATACTACGCGTCATCTGCTTCACTCACATTTGACGTTTTGATCCCGTGACGTCATTCGCAAGAGTAAGCCATCGTGTGCCAGCGTCAGGGTCTGTATTTGCCAAATTTTTAAACTCCATCGCCGATTTCTCAATTGAGGCTGTGTGTAGCAATCATCGCCCCCTACTGGCAAGTTTTACAAAAAATGTCTCATTGCTATATATGTACAATTATTGAACTTATTTCGCACTGTATGTAGCCAACTGTGCTCATCGGAGGTGCTATGACCCTGATCCAAGTCGCTCTTGCAAATGAGACTCTTTCCTCGTCTCTCGAGTTCTCACGCAGTTAAACAATATCAACTTGGTGTCCCGAGTTAACACTCAACTGAGATCACTAACTGCAGCAACATTTCTGCTTTCTAGGCTGAAATCCCTGGACAGCCCAGCGATAAAGGTAAATGAGTCCGATGTCTGTGCATGAGCGCTCACAAGGAATCAGGATGCGGGCCCATAACGAAACACATTCACCGCACTCTCGATCTACAAGGTGGCCCAAAAGTCAGGGCACACAGGACCATTTAATTTAGTTGAACACTGGTGTTAAAAATATGTTTTATTTTTTCAGGTTATATTTTTTCGATTGTCATTATTCGTATCTATTTTTCTTCTTCCCGTTCGGGTCACCTCAAATCTGCCATTGACAAAACTTGATCAAGAACCCCTAGCGAACTGAGACAACAAAACTTAATTGATGAATGTTCAAAGACTTACACAGCTGTAATATTAGTTTTAAAAAAACGTCTAAATTTATTTCAAATAATAATTCGTGGATGCATTCTTGTAATGGAAGTCAGTTTGAACATTTGTTAAAATACATTAAATAACCCGATGTGATATATATAATAACCCTAATGTGTCCTGGTTTTTGTGTCACCCTGTATGCATGACACACGGGCGGCGTATTCAACACAACCGGCATTTGCTCTTTTGAATAACGCAGAGAGCAGCTGGATATACGAACGCTCGTGATAACACGACGACGGTGCCGCGGCTGCTGTGTGACCATGCTTCACCGTGCTGGTCACATCACGGGTTCATAGCTCGATCTGATAGCTATTTTCAAAGGGTAAAAGGGCAGCCCTGGGATTTATTACTCGTGTCACCTCTGGTGGAAGGGTCGCTGCTGGTCCGAATGGCTTCCGCTAAAGGGGGGATCAAGAGAGCCCAATAGTGGGAGCGGCAGAGAGCTTCTCCAGGCGGTATTTGGTCTACTTTTCCACACTGACCAAACGTCCGCGAAGAGGTTGACGCGCCCACACTTTACCCCCACCACCCCGCGTGACCTGCCAGTCAATTAACTGCGGTGAACCCATTTTTACTGCTGAGTGGGATCGGGGTAGAGAGGGGGTGGATTTGAAAAACTGGCACCGTCGTTTCCACTGCCGCGCCGGGAGATAGACTCAAACGGGGTGTGAGGGAGCAGAGTCTGTTTTCTCAGCGAGCGGTGGTGGGGGAGGTTTCGGGAGGGATTCCGTAGCTGTCAACCCATACGGTTTACCCGTATTCTTGTACATCCGTTTCAATATGGGCAAACATTTTTTTGTCTATTTGTTTGTGTTTCTCCTTTGTGATGGGATTTTGTAGAATGAACGTTGAGATTTATAAGGGGCACGGGGTGACCAATAAGGTCTGAATTGGTCTGTAATAAGATAGGCACTGATAAGGGGTTGACAGGTATGGGTTTCAGAGTGGGGCTGACCATACATAAGTCGCGTGATTTGAGATACAGATTATCGCGTCGTGAAATCGGCAATGACCGCCTCTAGAGTGGGAGTTGACGTGTCCGTGTCGCCCCGCCTGCAGAACGACGTCGACAACCTCGACCTGAAGATCCCGGGAGGGACGTCCGACACGGTGCGCTTGCACCTGCGGGGACTGCTGGAGGTGAGGAGCGCCCCGCGCGCCCACTCGCTCGCACAGCACCGAAACGCGTCACCACTCGCCCACCGCCCCAATTGGAGCAGCTATCGAGTAGTGTGCAGGCGGTGCAACTGCACCGGGCCCAGGCAGCGGAGAGGCCCAGGCAGCGGAGGGGACCAGGTGTTTGGGCTAAAAGTCGGATGGGTGGGGGGAATGGAATAGCGGGGTTACCCCATTTAGACCCTTACATCAGGGTCCATGCCAACCACGCTACGCCCACCGCCCCTCTGTCGTTTGAATGAAATGCCACAATTCGGGGATTGCGATTCAAATCAACAATCGATTCGTGTTGTCTCGTTTTCACTGCTCTCCTTTGCATTGTTTCTCGTTTCCTCTGTCTAGCCCGTACAGTGGTTAGCACACGGCGCTAAGAACCCGCCCAACTGGGTTTGATTCCTGGCCATTGCTAACGGCCTTGGGCCCCTCCTCTAGGTCAACTCGACCTCAAAAGAGGCCACACCACCCTCTCCGCCCTTTCCGTGTGCCACGCCGGTTTTCTTTGGTGCTCGCTATCAGCACTTTCCCTGACAGTCTGCAAAGCTAAAATGATCTTTACATTTACCTTGCGCGCGCATGTGTGCATGTGCATGCATGTATCCTTGGAAGTTATAGCTGCTTATACACAAGCTTCAAGTTTATTGAGTGTTAAGGGCACTGAGTCACGAACCCTCAGTTACTGAGGAATCCGTGGACGAGTTAACTCATCCACTAAGTTTCACGGGGATTTGGGTTGCAGGTGAAGTCGTCCATGGAGAGGGCCATGAAGCTGGTGATGGGGACCTTCGGGGCGCTCACCAACGAGCTCGCCCGTCTGCAGGATGACGTCCGGGTAAGAGGCCACACAAGGGGCCAGTTTAAAGTTATACCACAATGTCTGTGGGAGGCTCAACCGGCACGCGTGGGGGGTGATGGCCACACCTCCACCCAATCAACCCCGCCTACTTTTACATAACCACGCCCACCCCTGTTCTGTCTGACATTGGCTCTGCCTGCTGTTCATAGGCCACTACTCAGGTAGTACCCCTCTCCCCACTACTCCCACCCACGACATAGGTTATAGCCCTGCCGATCGACTCACTGTTGCGGACCCATTTACACAACTGCGTGGACATAGGTGGAGGGATTAAATAAATTAGCAACATCGTTTCAACTGCCCTGCAGGGAGATTGGACCGGCAACCTCTGGATTACCATTCCAGACCACTATTACAGCAGCAGCGTCGTGACAACTCTGGACAGCTTTAGAATTGGTCGTGGAAATGTGGGATTAGAGACTTATTGAGGTGCCAGTGGCTGTGCTTTTCAATGTTATCACCTCCACGCACGACCCCTCGTGTGTCATCAGAGCTCGGAGAACGCTCGCTTCCACCTGTCCGAGGAAGCCGTGAAAAAGGGGCAACTCGCCGAGCAGTACTCCCAGCTGGCGAGCAACCTCCAGAAAAACAACCTGGAGCTGCAGGTACAGACGCGGAGGAGAAGCCTTCTTCGCGAGCACCTGTTTCAATAATCGGCTGTGAAGTGCGTCTGGGCGTGCCGGGCAGACTGGAGGATGACCGGAGTTTGCATGACGGTTTATGTTCCTTGACAAGATCAGCAAAGTATTGTGGTTCATTTGTGGCAAGCACTTTGTGTGTAACGAACACGTCCTTATGTATTCGTTCGGCAACCGGATCTTTGTGTTCTGCGCGTGTACGTGAGCAGCAGTCCCTGGCATCCGGCACAGCTGACTCGCTGAGCCTGCAGGAAATGAAGCGAGCGTTGGATGCGGCGCGGAGCGAGTGCGAGTCTCTGCAGCGTAAGAACGAGTCGGTGCTGCAGCAGCAGAGGCAGCAGCAGGAGCAGCACCAGGCACAGGTATAACGACAACTATGGCAGCCGATGCCCTTTAACGCAGCAGATGGAGAGACGTTGTTGACATTTTGCTCCTCCGTGAATCGGGAGAGACGAGCACAATTGTTAATTTTAGAATATTATATTTTTGTTCAATTAGATTTAAATGGAAAAAGCAACGGATACAGTGTTAGGCGAATGAAGGGAGGCTTTTTAGCTGGGCGGTTGTGGTGACACACCTCCGATTAGCGTGGTTGGCTATGTACGGTGCCAAAAAAGTTCTACATACATACGTAACACCTGTGTCACTTTACAGCAAAGGGCCTGTGTTGTTTGTATGTTCTCTCCCCATGTTCTGCATGAGTTTCCTCCGGATTCCCCAGTTTCATCCCATAGCTAAAAAATGTACAACGTAAACAGAATCGGTTAAACTGAACACTTAAAGATTACCTGCAAAACACTGAATTGGAATTGCACGTATAAATCATAGCTCCCTGCAGGCATATTAAAGCCTCAGGTCACACGACAGGCCACTCTTGCAAATGAGACTTCCCCTGGTCTCTTGAGTGCTTACCTGGTTAAACAACATAAACTTTAACTGGAACTCACACTAACTGGCATGGTGAAGTATGGTCATATAAACCCCCACTGTGACATGGGAACGTTCCCATCCAGCAGTGGAATTATGCGCACCACGTTGGCGGTGTCTCGGGTGGCGACATTACGGATGGTAGCAGCGTGGACAATCGAGCGATCTGTTGATTTCGATTCTCAATCTTGTCTTGGCAATGCGTTTACGATCGTTTCAGCTCATGTCCCTGAAGTCGGAGAGAGAGTCTTCGAACCAGGCGTCGATGGAGGAGATACGACGCCGCTACGAGTCGCAGCTCGCTGACCAGGCCGCCGAGAGGGACAGGGAGGTGTCCAGCATGAAGGTGATGCAGAGGCCACGGGGTCAGGGGTATTCAGACAAGAACCTGGCAAAAACACGGCTCAAACGACGCAAACGTTTCTATGAACTGGCATTCCTCCTGCAGCAGGGGGTGGGGTGGGGGGAACCCAGGGCCCATGGGTAACACATGACCAACAGCTTCACGTCATGCGTTCTGTGCATGGTCACGTGAGGCCTACCACTTAAAAAGGGTCCACAGGCCATATTTCCACCACTGCAAGCATCTTAGCTGCAGCGGGTGGACATCAGAAGTGGGCAGTATTTTTTTAGCTGCCAAAACTGCGCCGCTGATTTTGTCGCGCTTCGTTCACTTCTGTCACTGCAACGGCCTCTTGCCCGGTGCCCCATCAATCCTATTCAGCTCTTTGGCTTCTCATGACGTGACTTATTTTTAACGAGTAAAGTATTCAGAGTAATTTGTCCGAGACAACTTGCGTGTTTTTGCTCTGATCCCGATTCGCTTTCATTACATCGCTTTGGCCACTTTGGTGACGCAGGGGGTCGCACACGGCGAGCGAGTCTCTAATCCTGCTCTCTTGAAGTCTCACCTGCCTGCTTTAACAAAATAAACGTGAAACGTGATACATGATATGTTTGAATGAGATGGGATATGGAACAGTAAAGGCTTAATCCAGCAAAATAGTTTTACATTGAAAAGGTTATCCCCGTATAAAATAATTGCAGTCACGATGTCGCATTATGCTTAGTCGGAGTCGTTTGCAACGAGCGTAGGAGTGGCGAGTCTGCGTGTGTAGACGCCGTCGGCTAAACGCGATTCTCCTTTCTCACGAAGGCCTTGATTTAAACGGTACCGACTGTGCGCCCAATCTTGACCTGGTGAGAGAAGAGACGGCTTCTCTGTCATTGTCAGTGCTTTGGATTCACCACTCTGGGAATTTAAAATAAATTATACGCCACATCACATCTCACCTTATTTTATCCACATTTTTTAGGAAGCTGTTCATAGGATCATGGAAATATAGGGTCCAATAATAAAGGGTTATTGTGGATGGAGGGTATATCTTGTTCCTCGTACCGAAAGAACCAAAGAGCATAGATTCCTGCAGTCACAAAAGTTTCAAATCAAGATTAGAGGGAGAAACTTAATAATGACGATTTAAGGAATTGAGCCATGTGGCACTGCTTGCTCAGCCTCCACTACTTGGGTCTCAGTGCTCCCTCACCGTGGCTGGACAGAGGTGGAGGGATTTAAGAGACCCGTCTCGTTGTTTCAACTACCTTGCCGAGAGTTTCAACCGACAGATTCTGGATTACGAGCCCAGAGTGCTTTGCTGTCGCACTCGGCCAGCCTGGAGGACTATCGTGATGGGAGCAAAGATCTGGACGATGCTTGGTTGCACGCACGTTTGTGTGTGTGCGTGTATGCGTGCGTGTGTGCGTGTGTGTGCGTGCGTGTGTGTCGATGGGTGGAGAGCGATAGTGTGCACTATAGTGTGCGCTACAAACCCGGCGACCCGAGTCTATTTCGATTCCTGCTCACAGCTAACACCAATGACGATTATCTGAACCGATCCTGTGCCTTCCCTAGGTCGACTCGGCCTCAAATGAGTACCTGGTCTGGTGTGTAAAACATCGCCACTAGGGAGACAAAGGCTGATAGGCGTGGTGCTGGCCACCCATCCCTTCGTGTGCCGTGTCGGCCTTCATAGGTGCTTGCTAATATCACTTGCTCCTACAGTCTGTTAAGGCTAAACCGGGGATCTTTGTCTTTGTGTTGCTGAGTGGACAGCGGAAGTGTAGCGGTTAGCGCATTGCGCTATGAACCTGGCAACCCCAGTTCAATTCCCGCTCACGGCCGCCACCAGTGACGATCATTTGAACCTGTCCTGGTCCTCCCCGAGGTCGACTCAGATTCAAATGAGTACTTGGTGTGATATATAAGCATCGCCACTGGGGAGGCAAAGGCGGCCAGGCGTGGTGTTGCCCAGCCACCCCCTCGTGTGCCGTGCCGACTTTCATAAGGACATCGCCGGACGTCTGTGAAAAAGAGCTTCATAGCTCATCGGATTTCTCCCAAGATAAATAAAGATTCTGAGAGATGCTCGCTTAACAGCACTTGCTCTGACATTCTGTTAAAGGGGGGGGGGATCTTTGTTTTATGCAGATGAGGATCGAGAGCTTCCAGCAGCAGAGCCAAAGCTCGAGCCAGGGCAGTGACCAGCGCCTGGCGGAGCTGCAGCGCACAATCTCCCAGCAGGAGCAGATCATCGCCACGCTCCGCGAGGTGACACACGGTCCATTTCTTTCGCACTACATGTCCGTTGTCAAAATAAGAATAGGTGTTTACCCTTTCTGGGAAAAAAAGGAGTTGTGTTAAGATGTTCAAACACCAAATAGAAACCTTTTGCAAGGAATCAAGTCTGCATCAACCACACGTACTTGTGGTGAACATGCAAACAAACATGCTCTGACAATTATATACATTGACACTCCATATATCATTAGAACATGTTTGTTTGGTTGCTTCTGAAAAAGGTATCTATTTGGTATTTGAACATCTTAACACCTATATAATTGCCAGAAAGGTTAAAACCTATTCTCATATTTCATACTTTAATACAGGCAAAGATACGTGCCATAGATGTCTCCGTTGTTGTTTTCTCCACCGTTTATGTTCTATTTTCCACCTGATCGTACTGGGTGGCCATCGCGTCATGGAGCAGTAGTGGAGCAGGATGTGACCACGCTGTGTTGGAAGAGAAAAGAAAGTAACGTTGATTTTGTTTGACCCAGTGGGAATGCAAGAGACCCAAGGGGGAAATCTCATTTGTGAGTGACCCGGGGCGTTAGTCCGCCAGTTGGGGGCGACGATTACCACTTCCTACAATCCCAGTTGAGTCATTTGCGGTGTAAATTTTTGAATTTGGTAAATGTGGACTCTGAAGCTGGTGGCACACAATGGCCTGCTCTTGCGAATGACGTAGGGGGGTCGTGAACTTCCACTTTGAGCGATGCTGGCGGTGGCTGGAATAATTCCGGCAATTACTACTTCCTGTCCGCATCCTTAAACCCTTAACTATCCTCCACCTTCCCCTTCCTAACCTCGCCACCTCTCCCTTTCCCTATCATCACCCTCCCTTACCACCCTCCCCTTCCTCACCTCGCCCTTCTCTTTTCCTATCATTACCCTTCCTTGCCATCCCTTCCCCTCCCCAACACTCAAACTCCAACCCTTTTCCCTATCAGCCAATATTAATGCCACGTAAAATCCTAGATAAAATGAGAAATACACACCGCAGTAATAATTATTACTGGTAACTATTACTGCGATAATTATTACTGCCCGCCCTGATAATAATTAGAGCAGGCCGCTGGATTCGAACCACGAAGCTCCACAACAAGTGGCGAATGCACTGCTTGCGAGGCCATATCAATGCCCTATAGAAGCGGATATCACAAAGCTACCTCCACCAATCACAAAGTAGCCCCGCAGCTGCCTATGACAACCTACCATGCATTGTGATCGCCCATTTGAGTACTTTCCAGGCTCAACTTTGCTTGACGTCCGAGATGTGATGAGATTCGGTGCATTGCAGGTGATTTAATTATTGGACATTGCTCTATTAAGACAATGGGATGACCAAAAATAATATAATAATAATAAACAAAACAGAACTTAAAGGGACAAAGAAAACGTAATTCTTCAACTGAATCATGGCTCCAAATCATGCTACTAATTACTCTTGTTGAATTGCCGGAGAGGTGGATGATTACAAAGACTCAAGATTCTCTTTCCGGAAGGGTCCTGCGAAGTTTTTTTCACTGGAGGGGAGCGATGTTGCTACTGCTCTCTGCGATCCTGATTAAGTAATTTTTCAGGAATTTTTCACCATTCAGATATTTTGGCCAATACCAATTACACTTTGCGTTTATTTTAGTTATGAGAGGAAACAAGGAGAAACCTTCGGAAATCGATGCAGAACAGGGGGAAAACATACAAACACAGAGGGGCGTCCGAGTCAGGAAACGAACCCGAGTGCTTCTTGCTCGCGTGGCGCAAGTGTTAGCATGACGTTGCTACCCTGCCGCCCGACATGTGTGAACTTGTGTGTCTGTGTGTGCAGAGGAGGTGCTCGCTAACAACACTTGCCTCAACAGTCTGTTAAACCTAAACGGGGGATCTTTGTCTGTGCACAGGAGATGGAGAGGTTAAGGATGTCCATGAGCCAAAGGTCGTCCACGCAGTCATCCACCGTGGTGAACAACACCGTCAAGTAAGGGCCCCAAGGCTCCTGCAGCGAGTGCCAATTAAATATAATGGGTGCCACAGCGTCGAGATGTTATCTCCCTCGCCT
Source organism: Entosphenus tridentatus (assembly GCA_014621495.2). Classification (NCBI taxonomy): domain Eukaryota; kingdom Metazoa; phylum Chordata; class Hyperoartia; order Petromyzontiformes; family Petromyzontidae; genus Entosphenus; species Entosphenus tridentatus. The sequence continues at coordinate 5,805 of CM025682.1, read as the reverse complement.
GGTATGCAGGCGGTCGTGGGTTTGATCCTGACCCTGACGCCTGCTGTGTAGTTGGTGTTTGAGTGTCTCTCTCTCGCCATGGTCGTGTGAATTTTTTCGCGGGTCCTCTGGTTTGTCCCTCCACATTTAGAATTGTGCATTTAAAGGATTTGGTGGCCGTGCATTTCCACATGATACGCCACTTCATTGAGCTATCCTTTGTGTCCAGGTCACTTGTGAATAAGTAATATAATTTTTTTTTTTAAACACGCTTTAATTAAATGGACCCTACTCGTAATGGCAGAACTCCACGACTCCAGGATGTGGCCACAAAGCTTGCCATAACGTAAGGGGCCGTGGTGATTTACAGCCAACGTCAGTTGAGCGTGGACAATTAGATCCAAGCCGAAACATAACGTTAAAAAATAATGTTTTTTAAATGATAGAATATAGTATTGTCATCAGCATGACATAAGTATACCAAGTTTGCAGTCGATACCACATTGGGAAGTGGGTTAAAATTGAGTTACAATATTTGAGGATATGACGACAACAGACAGCGTGAGTTAAATAAAAGTGTGTAAAAAGAGCGATGCAGCTCCGTTGAGGCCTTACCTGATAAAATAAAAAAATAGTTTAGTTTTAATTTTAATTTACAATGGCGCCATGACCTCGGCCGCTCGGACCGAACCCCACGAGCGCCGTCCTCCTCTCCGTGACTGCCGCTCTTTCTTGCAGGCGGGAGACGGAATACCCGTATCTGCGCCTGGTGCCCACGTATGGAGAGTGCGTGTACAGCAACTACTCCGTGCAGGTGAGGGCCCCCCCCACCCCCACTCTCCCCTACTCCCCCACGATGGTTCAATGTGGGGGCTGGGGGTCTTCTTGTTGGAGCTCCTTCCTCTGTGTGTGTCTGTATGTGTAAACATTGCTACTCGGGAGACATAGCAGGTGTGTGGTGCTGGCCACCCACCCCCTCGTGTGCTATGCCGGCCTTCATATTTTCCCACAAACAGCACTTGCCCCAACAGTCTGCTTAGGCTACACATCAGCATAGTTGTCAAGCTTCTGTCTAAAAACAGATGGTTGACAACAGGGGCATATTTTGGAGGTCGCTGAGTGCCTCTCCTGCGCAGAAGCTGCGAGATCTGGCCAAGCGTAGAGAACGTTGGCCGCGAGGTGCAGCAGTGGCGTCTGCGGCTTTGGCCACGATGACGTCTCGATCTTGGCCTTTCCCCCGCCCCCTCCTGCAGAACGCCGGACACCACGGAGACAGCAGAGTCACGAGCGAGAAGGCGACCAAGACCGTCCGATTTGCGTAATCCGAGAGAATCTTCTAAGGGGGAAACGCATGGTGCCACGTCCACACGCGGGAGCGCAGACTCACCAGGAAATAACTTGCCGCAATGGTCAGCAACCAGTACATCAACTGGGCATGTATGGGTAACCCTCTACACACAACAACAACGGTTGCCAATTGCCCGCTAAGTGATGGGGATGTCACCACGGCGTTTGTGCGAGGCTTAGTGCACTTTGAAGCCATCGCGTGAAGTGTCAAGGCTTGCTGTGGCAGACCCATAACACCTGGGTCTGTTCTCAGATGTTAATGGGTTAATTCTACAAATGAGCACACGCAGCTATGCACTCAAATGCATGCACATGTCCTCGCGCGCACACGCACGGATGCACAGGTTGCTGGCCAATGTCACTCTTCAACGTGAACAGAAGCACCGCAATGCTTTTGGTGCAGGTTAATTGGGTTTGGGTTTCTGAATTTTCTTAATTATTCTTTTTATTTAGCTTTTTGTACACTTTAATGTGTTAACAAAAAAAATATTCCTTTTTTTATTTGTTACTGTTTAGTAGTTTAGTCAAAGAATAACATCATTTTGGGGAAACTGAATGTCAGGTGAGTGGCGACGCATTCAATGTCACTTGGATTATCTCAGTTGGCTACGTACGGTGCGAAGGAAGCTCAACGTAGGTATACACTTCTACACTCCCGCCAGCTACACCGTCTCGTTCATCCCAACCTCGGGGGTGGAGGGTTGGCACCGGATTCGGACGCGGAGAGAACTCCGCACCCCCACGGCCTGCACAGTACCCAGTGGCACGAACCACGAGTCCTGCTCCCCGTGCATTACGCCAATGCCTACACTGCACTCATTGTTGGGGGGGGGGGGCTATTTGACCATACTTTACCACGCTGGTTCGTGCAGGTTGTCTAAAGGCAGGGGAAGCATAGACGTGAGGGCATAGTAGCGGTACGATTGATGCTGCTGTGCCGCCACACCTCTGGCTGCACACACTCAGCGCAGCTCGTGACAAATGGCCCGGAATGGGTGCGCAATCTCAGGAGCTAAGCAGGTTGAGCATGACTAGCGCTAGGATGGGCGACCGCCGTGCATGAAACAGGTGTCGCAGGCTGCGGTGTGGAGATGCGTGTGACGTGACCAACATGTGTTGAGAAATACGTTAATAGATAACACGGGCTCATTCGCTAATTTTCAAGGTTATTTTTAAAACCCACATTGTCTACGTTCTTAATAGTGTAATGAAATCCATGCGTTTTTATCGCTTTACTGAATGAATGCTATTGTAATGATGCTGCAATCATTTATCGCAGAAGGCATGGAGGACCCTGCAATGGGATATTTGGCCCATTACATTAAGGAGTGTTGGTCGTGTGGAATGGAAAACAGGATTACCCATAAAAAAACGCGCAAGACTGGAGTAGCAATCAAAGGCCCACGCAGATAGAATCCAGAATTTGTACTGCCATTGCTGGTCACCTCACAGCCCAAGTCTTACAACACCTGGTATTCAGTCACCCACAAGATTATCCCAGGCGGTGGTGGTTATACAATGCCTATAACCTAGTCTGGGAAAACTAGACGAAAGACCCATGATCAGGGGAGAGACAATAACTGACCACACGTAGGAGGGGTGTCTGTATACAAATTGTCCTTGGTAAAAAACAGACTTACGTGGCTGTGGAGACCACTTTCGAGGACAGTGTTTGAGCTGTGACTTCGTAACCCTTTTGAGGACTTTTCAAGATAGATTTGAGATGCAATGGATATTTTCAAAAATGTCAGGGCCTAGCATTAAAGACTGAGGAATCGGAGCTACCGGCAGCAGTCTTGAGGGCATTAGAAATGCTGGAGGCATTGACGGTGGCATGAATTGAAGCCCCGTTAATGAAAGGGGGGACACGTTGAGATATGAGTTTGATGGGTAGAGAATCAAGGATAGAAAGTATTTTTTTAATCTATTTGTAGAATTAGTACATGCTACTTTTTAGCAAAGTGGTTTGCCCACTCCTGTGCAGTAGCACACTACGACGAGCTACAAAGTCTTAACACGATTCAGCATTTGCTTACTTGTACCTCTTTTCCACTGTAGACTTGAGCTTCGACAGAGCAGAGCCAGCCAGGCTGTTGTTTTTTCCATGACAGAATCCGAGCCGTGCTGTTGACGTCACACGGAATTGACTATGTTGAGTCGCATGTAGATGACGCGGTGACACTGTCCTCACGGCATACGATGAACAAATAATTTGCCCTGGCCCTGTTTGGCCATGTATTTAACTCGGTAAGAGCAAGAGGCCAGAATGAGTCTCATTTGCAACCGTGACATGGGGGAATCATTCCGCCAAAAGGGAGCAATGATCCCTTTGCATCGTCCTAAATGAATAATTTGCGGGTACTTTTTGGCATTTCGCAGATTTGGACCCTAATGCCCACACACGTTGGGCCACTCTTGTTACTCGCATCAGGGGATATTCAACGTCCATTTAAGCAGAGAGCATGGTATTATTGCGTTTGTTACACCGGCATTATAATAATCGGGGCGGCTGGTTGATTCGAACCTCGAACCTCTGCAACAAGCGGCGAACAAGCTACTGGAAGGGGCCACGTCCATCGCATCAAGTTCTCCAAGAACGTATCGTGAGGCTCGCGTACCGCTGCTCGGTTCTGGCTCTGCTCGGCAAATGGCTAGTGGAAAAACCATCCAAATACGGCGGCCAACTAATATCGCCAGTGGAAAGAGGGGTATGGTAATTAACACTGGGTTTTGTACACGGGTGGTGAGGAAAATGGTTTAAGTATGTGGACACGCACGGGCTCGTTACGCTCCGCTTTAGTACTTGCACGCTGCATGCCTGGCGAGGTGGAGGTTCGACGAGTTTGTAAGGGAGGTGTCGGGGTGTTTTCCGTCCATTGGCAGCGATTGTCAACACGCTGTTCATGTAACTTGGCCAAAATAAACAGAAGTCTGCATGCATCTTTAATTAGCCTGCTCTTCATTTACTTGACCACGACAGTTCCCAATACCAGCGGCCTGCGTACGCACAGTGAGAACTGGGAACTGTTAGGACTGCGGAAGACGTTCCATTGAAACTTCAGCATGAATCCAAGTCGACTAAGCGGGTTCAGGAGGCTCGTACCATGTACTGCAGCTCTCAAGACGTCTCTTTGGCACCCCGAACCATGTGGCCTCACGGCAGGTGCTGGAGTTGGCTCCACTTTCACTGTGGCAGCACGTCATGGCAAGCGGACCTCCCAGGCGTGCTCAGGTATGGCACGAATACAACTCACTCGGGTCGCCACCAAGTGGCGAAGTGACTACATTATCAGTGGTGGAGTAACGACATCAGCTCAGGAGGTGCGGCAATCAGTCTGGTGGGGCCCCAATATCTGATTTGTCTCGCACGGTCGCACCCAGGCTATTATATATCGCAGACTCCTCTTGCCTACTAATAACGTCGTCGTTACATTCACGGTCTCGAACATTTATTGCTGTAGGGGCGCTCAGCTTTCGCAAAATGAAACCACGACTACAGCTCCATAGTAACATATTTGCAGTATTATGTTACCGCTCGAATTATGATCAACTAAAACGCGGAACGTAAATGAAATTATTTTTTATAAAAATTAATTTAAACCATGTTTTAAATGAGTTTTTATTCTTTGATTCTGTTGATGAAAATTAATCTCATGGTTGTTATCAAGGGCACCCCCCCAAATCGTAGCTTTGGCTACCGAGGGAGGGGCAAGGCACCCCCTGCCCCCCACGATAGTTATGCTGCTGCTGCCACTGGGTTAGAGGCAACCTAAAAGTTAAGACATTGCCTGCTCAAATGAGACAAGACAGCGATAATCTGTTTTACAGAAATGAGCCTTTTATGGAAATTTCACATTCCTATGCTAGGCACGAGTCTCTCCATCGTCGGACAACCGTTGTTGACGTCCCCAGAATGTGGTACTTATTTTATGGACCCTGTAGGGATGATGGACTGAAACTCAAGATCATTATAATACAGTACTTGCATTCATATTGTACCCATGTCTGATCACGCGATTGTTTAGCCTTGGGGACCTACTAATGCCAGCTGTCCCTTTGCAAGACAAAGTGAACAGAGCACCGGCCTGCAAGTGGGCATTAATTGGTCTGCCAGTAGGTTGCAGTGTCGCTATTTGTTGTTCTGATTAAGTAAGATGTGGCCAAATTTCGATTTAAAGCTTTCGTGACTGCAGGAATTCATCTTCTTGGTTCTTTCGGTAAAGTCACGTAGAAGGGAAGTAATAAAATAATAAAAATAATAAAACATAATAAAATAATTCTCACGACGTTTCGGCCACAATGCAAGCAGCCGTCTTCAGGTGAAACCAGGTCTGTCGAGGCGACAGCGTCTGAATTAAACAGCACACGTGCTTGGAGCATATATATAATCTGGGTTGGGAGGGGGGGGAAGGGGGGGCGCCTTAACAAAAGAATTTGCATATCAAGAGGAATTTAGTATATTTATGGGAAATGCAGGTA
>CM025681.2:1268734-1290929 GCA_014621495.2 Entosphenus tridentatus | reverse complement strand
TTTCATTATTAGACTGCTAAATATTCAGTTTTTTTTGCTTTCTTATTTAACGCTGCGACTGTCTACTGCCAGTCTGCCATGTGGCCTGCTGCCTGCTCATTGATTAACGTCAGTGCACTGGCACTCTATTATCTACACTGATAATTTAGCTTTTGGCTATTGAGTGCCTGCCAGTCTATAATCTGTTGCCTGCTTCTTTACCTCACTCAGTGTACTGCCAGCCTTTCATGTCGACTGTATCCTGCTTTTTTAGCTGCTGCCTGTATTTCCAGCTTTTAATGTCGTCTGTACCAATGTATATGTCATTGAGTCGACGTACTGCCAGTCTATCATCTAGACAGCAGCCTGCTTCTCAACTTACCTGTGCGTACTGCTGCTCTTTAATTTACACTTATTTCAGCTTCTTTATTCAATGCATTTCCATTGTTTCGATGGCTCACATCACGCTATTTACTGATATGTACTACTGCGATGCTGATAGCTGTGCCATCATCGGGGATTGCCGTGCACGTCGATGTGTGTGAGTCGATGTGTGTGTGTTCGAGTCCATGTGTGTGCGTGTAGGTCCATGCGTGTGTTTAAGTCCCTGTGTGTGTCTTTTTCGAACGGAAAACGCCCCATGTGTGTGTGTACGTCGATGTGTATGTGTGTGTCAGTCTATATGTGTGTGTGTGTTAGTCCACATGTGTGTGTAAGTCCATACATGTGTGCTTGTCACTGTGTAAGTCAATGCGTGTGTGTGAGTCGATATGTATGTGTTAATCCATGTGTGTGTATCTAAAGTACATGTCTGTGTGTGAGAGTCCATATGTGTATGTGTGTGTAGGGCAATGTGTGTGTCAGTCTATGTATGTGTGAGTCTATGTGTGTAAGTCCATCTGTGTGTGTCTTAGTCGATATGTGTGTGTGTAAGTACATGTGTGTAGGGCAATGTGTGTGTGAGTCCACGTATGTCTGTGTGTGAGTCGGTGTGTGTGTGAGTCAAAGTGTCTGTGTAACTCCATGTGTGTGTGTCTAAAGTCGATGTCTGTCTGTGTGAGTCCATATGTGTGTGTGTGCGTCTAAGTCGATGTGTTTCTATGTGTGTGGGTCGATGTCTGTGTGTAAGTCAATGTGTGTGGCTGTCTTTGTCGCCCGGGCAACGCCGGGTACTTACCGCTCGTCTTACCTATACAAATTAATTGTCTGTCTGTCTGTGTACGCGCGCTTGCGAGGGATTTGGCTCTCGGACCGTGGGGTTTAAGTCGAAAAGAATTTGCCAGGCAGTGCGCCCTAAGCCCCACGGTGAGAATAGGCTATTCCGTTTTCCCATCCGTCACCTTTAAAGTAGTTAAATTAACAAATTAGTGATAAATTTTGATTTAAAGCTTTTGTGACTGCAGGGATTCATCTTATTGGTTCTTTCGGTAAAGTCACGTAGAAGGGAAAAAAATAAAATAAAAATATATAAAACAATAAAAATTCTCACGACGTTTCGACTGCAACACAAGCAATCATCATCAGGTGTGAAATCCACAGAAAGAAAATTTCAAATAAAAATAAAGTAATAAAAATATTAAACAATAAAAATTATCACGACGTTTCGACTGCAACACAAGCAATCATCATCAGGTGTGCTGTCGCTCAGCGCGTGACAGCGCACGTTTGCGCATGCGCGGAACGCTGACGGGGGGGGGGGGTTGCCCCTAGCAACGCCCACACGTGCGCCGTCGGTTGAGGGGTGAGTCACGCATATTAACAGCTCTGTTAAAATATAAATAAATATAAGTTTTTATTAATTTGTATTACTCTTAATTATTAGGTAAGATGATAGAGGTAGAGCAATGTTTGATGATCGTACGATGTAACACAATTTTTTTTCCCTGGGTAGTAAGTTGTATTTTATTTGCTTAAAGCCGACTAATTATAGAAAATGTCTTATTCCCCACAAACTTTGCTTTTGTGAGCAGGACTTTACGTGAAGGAATGACAAAAATGCACACCGAGTTTTGTCATTGCAAAATAGCTACATTTCGATTTAAAGCTTTCGTGACTGCAGGGATTCATGAATAGCTACATTTCTAAATATTACTGTCCTTGTCACAAAAGCGAAGTTTTAGGGAAATTATAGCCTTTTTGTACTTTTAAGGCATAAGCATATAAAAAGTAACACTACCCAGGGACTAAAAAAAAATCATAACTTTTTTGTTACACAGTGTTTATTAACTATACAAAATTTGATATTTGTAGACTTTATGATTATAAAAAATAAAAATATTTATGTTTTCGTTCCAGCTTAGTCACGCTTTTCCTCTCTGTGCGTGGGTTGGTTAGTTAGATTATATTCTTGGTTATTTCGGTAAAGTCACGTAGAAGGGAAATAATAAAATACAATAATACAAATATTATTTCCCTTCTACGTGACTTTACCGAAAGAACCAAGAATATGAATCCCTGCAGTCACGAAAGCTTTAAATCAAAATTTCAGTGAGATTATGTTTATTCGGGTTAATTTGTGTGCATCTGGACATAGTTACAGGTACAACGTAAGTTTATTTATTATTACGAGTTTATTTTTATTTTACACTTTCGCTCGCGGCAAATTAAAACACCAAAATTGTGGTACAGTACATTCTTATCCTACTTATTTTATTATTTAGAAACTCGTGGCTTTTATTTATTACTAGCGGTAAGTACCCGTCGTTGCTCGGGCAAAAAAGGCAGACACGCACATGGACTTATAACAACAACCGCCATTCGCCACTAAGTGGCGGTGACGTCACCACGACGCTTGTGCCAGGCCAAGTGCACCTTGAGGCCACGCGAAGTGTCGAACGCCCGCTGGCAGGAGGTCACGGGGCAGACCCAGCAGGTGCCACGGGTCGACTGACCGAGATGACCGAGATGACTGGCTGATGCACCACCTGTGCCCCCTATTGTGCCAACTTGCTGTGCTTTAACCACCCGGCGCTTCGCTCGTTGTTGTGAGCGTCGCTCCTTCGCCCTCCGTTGTTGTTGGAGGGCGACTGCCTCCAACTTCCCAGTAGCGTCCTTCACGAGCCTCCTCCACAGAGGCCGATCTTGACACCGCTGGTACCAGTCATCGGCAAGTCCACTCAGCTCCACGTCCTCCTGTACCACATCACTCCATCTCCTCTCTAGCCCGTGCCGCGCCCATTTCGCCCCCTCGATCCGGCCGAACAAAAGCTGTTTAGGAATGCGGTGGCTGGGCATGCGGGCTACATGACCCAGCCAACGCAGCCTTGCCTGCCGGAGGAGCTCACCGATGGGACTTTGCCCAGATCTTTCAAGGATTTGTGAGCTCTTCACACAATCCAGCCTGGTTAAACCCAGGATGGATCGTAGGCAGGCCAGCCTGAATGTTTCCAACCGGCGAAGATGCTCCATTAGGGGGGTGCACGTTTGGCAAGCGTAGAGTCACTAAATTTCGATTTAAAGCTTTCGTGACTGCAGGGATTCATCTTCTTGGTTCTTTCGGTAAAGTCACGTAGAATGGAAATAATAAAATAATAAAACTAAAATATAATAAAGTAATTCTCACGACGTTTCGGCCACAACTGTTCTTCACCTGAGGACGGCTGCTTGCGTTGTGGCCGAAACGTGAGAATTACTTTATGATGTTTTATTTTTATTATTTTATTATTTCCATTCTACGTGACTTTACCGAAAGAACCAAGAACACGTAGAGTCACTGTCCCTTCGTCAAGTGATTTATGCCGCTACGGACAGACCTGGGTGCCCTCATGGAAGTTTGGAATTTTCACAATGATTACGAATCTGGTGACCCGAGTTCATTTCGTGCTACCAAACGCCAGTCGATCATTATCTGAACCGGTCCTGGGCCTCCCCTAGGTCGACTCAGCCCCAAATGACTACCTGGTGCGGTGTGTTAACATGGCCACTGGGGAGACAAAGGCGGTCGGGCGTGGTGCTGGTGACACCCCCTCGTGTGCCGTGCCGGCCTTGGCTAACAGTCTCTGCCCTCCCTCCCCCCCTCTCTATGGGCCTCCCTTGGCCTCCTGGAATTCTGCCTTCTCGCTCCCCTTCACTGAACCAACTCCCACTTACAGCACACGGATTAACCATCTTCATTTATCATGGGAACCTCCTTTTTTTTGCACCTTTTGGCGTCATCTGGTCGAACACCATATGAGACCAGGCTCTAAAGAAAGCTGTCTCTGGTGTGGACCAATCAGTTTCAAAGACGATGCATAAATTATCAGAGTATTGATTTTTTTTGTATTTGACTGCAAGTATTGTGGTTAATGTAAGCATGATTCCTTGCAAAAGGTGTCAGTTTTTGTTGCCAGAAAAAAGGGGAAAAACCATATTAGTACATCTTCATTCAAACAACAATAACAACAACCTGCAGCTTTCGGTTATCCCTTAACACAACCCCCATCTATCTGCTGATATACCGGATGGCGTGACTTCGATCACTGACCCTGACGTCTGCTGTATACTGTACAGGATGCTTTAAAAAAATGTTCACACTTCCGAGAATTTTAAACAATACCACCAGATATGTGCCTCCAGGCTCTGGAGAGCACATGGATAAGATTCCAGGCATGTGTTGACAATGATGGCGAACAAGCGGAGACTCGTTTAAGCTATTAACATACATTTGTTGTCATGTTATAGTGTATTATCCGTTCTTTTTCCATTAAAAACGATAGTTCCATATAAGTGTTGAAACATATTTGAATTGTTACCCTTCTATCTGGCAACAAAACTGACACCTTTTTTTACAAGGAGTCATGTTTACATAGACCACAATACCTGCAGTCATAATGCAAACAAAAAACACAACTTTGATAATGTGCACTGTCCTTGAAGTTGATTGATCCACACCTGAGACAGCTTTCCTTAAAGCCTAGTCTCACATGGGTTGGACCAGATGACGCCTTTTGTCTCGGGTGTGGACCAATCAACTTAAAGGACAGTGCACATTATCAAAGTTATGTTTTTTGTTTGCATTATGACTGCAGGTATTGTGGTCTATGTAAACATGACTCCTTGTAAAAAAGGTGTCAGTTTTGTTGCCAGATAGAAGGGTAAAAAACCAAATATATGTTTTACTGGCAAATGAGGTTCCAATGGTGTTGAAACATGTTTGAAGCACCTTGTATTTGTCGCTCTCCCTATGCTCGCGTGAATTTTTATCAGGTTACTCTGGGTTTTCCCCACCACATTAATAATCAACATGTGCTGAGAGTATTTGGCTGACTTAAGTTTCCACACGATACGCTACTTCGTTGAGCTATGCATTGTGGCTAAGTTGCTTCTGAAAAAGAGTTATACAACTATCTGTCTACAAACTAAGTTGTGTCTGTGGCCAGCAGTTACATCGGGGAAACGAAACGACATGTCTCGGACCGTGTTCGCGAACACAAGGCAGATTTGAAACACGGCAGAACCAATCCCTCTGCCGTGGATGATCACTGTTTTAACGTGGTGGGTTCACACGATATTGTTTTTTTCCGAGACTAAGGTACTCTGCAAACCTTCGGGCTACCATCAAAGATTTATCAATGAAGCCATCCAGATATATAAACACAGACAATTTAAACCGAGAAGATGGGTACAAACTCAGCAATCATTGGAAGGACGTTATTCACCGGTTTAGGTCGTAACTGGCTATGATGTCCTGCTTTCTGCCTGCCAATGTTAGCAGCTATTCTCGACTCTCTGAGTCATATTCACTAACAGCTTCTCTCTCCCCCTGCCACCGATTATATTTATATGCCCCACCCCCTCTCTCTCCCCCTGCCGCCGATCTCCGCTTGTCGCATGCGCAGCCCCTTTCTTATCTATGCCCCACCAATGACGACACCACCACGTTTAATAACCCCACTGTTTATTTCACTGTCATCGTATGTACATTTTCATAATTGTTGTAAAGCGCCTTAGATTAAAGGCACTATTTAAGTATATAAGGTAATTTATGTTGATGTCTGGGTGTCTTGGTTATTGTTTTACTTTGACGTTTGTGTGTCGTTGTGTTTGTTATTGATGTTATTTAATTGTTCGTGTGTCTCTTGATCTATTCAAACATTTCGTGGTACGTATGTATGTGGTACGTATGTTGAACTTATTTAACGCCGTACGAAGCCAACCGTGCTAATCAGAGGCGCTTGGAAAGGACAGCAAACTAAATACAAAAAACTGTTCTACAGAAATTAGTTTTCAATCTAGATTATTTAAAAGCGCATAGCTCCGAGTGGCTTCCTAATATCGGAAGGGAAGAGTGTTCCAGACGGCCGCTCGATGCGGTGATCACCATCTTTGTTCGATGGCTAGCAGGCAAAAGCCACTGCTGCTTCTGCGAGGATGACTGGAATTCACGTGGTTTATGCACCTTGAGATCAGCAGTGAGGTATTGTGGTTCTCTGGTACTCTGCGTGCCGCATAACCTACACCACTTGGGAAAACACGGGATTAGAATCAGAATCAGAATATGCATTTACACTGCAGGAACCGATGCGCTATGAAGCTCTTTTCACAGATGTCTGATCTTGGGCCTATCTTTTTTTTGTCCCTCTCAAGGTGAACGTGGAAGCATCGGACACAATCACTGCTGCACAGTTTGATGCCAAGTCACCGACCATCGCTACAAAGCAGATGTGGAAGTTGTTAAATGGCAAGGAACAATTTGCGTTTCTCCCTCCTGCTCGAGTGGCGTCTTTTGTTGTTGCTGCAAATAAAATGGAAAGTGAGCGCAATGAGAATGAGAGACGGACAGCCACGAAGCAAAACACGTGGGGTGAGCCTGGTGTTCCAGAATAAGCCTGGGCAGAATTTCACACAACTGACAAGTTTGGGGGTGCTGCACATAGCTTTTACAATTGCCAGTGCACATTATACGGACGCTATTTGCATTTGCTGTACTATTACAATGACCACAGGATAGCGTCTCTAATTCGAGTCTTAATCACGTAAAACATTCCCCACGTGAGATTAGTTTGGCTTTACACCACCTCCTACCGTTGGTACAGCTCACAGCTCTCGAAGGGACGTTTTCAGTGAGTTTTTTGTGGTGGCTTTTCTGGCTTCCTCCAAAATTTGGCTTAGCTGAGTCAGGGCGTGATCTGTGAAATACCGGATATCTGTGGAAACGAGATTCGTAGCTCATCGGATTCTTCCAGTATAAATAAATATCCTGCTTCTGATTCTGTCATGAGGTTGGGCTGTGTATGTGTGATTCAGAAATTATTCATTTGTGCTTCGCGTGGCAGGTTGCGTAAGTCGTGGGTTGCATCCCAACCCTGACGCCGGGTGTATTTTTGGAGTTTGCCGCCGTCTCTCTCTCCCCATGGTCGTGTGGATTTTTCTCCGTGTCCTCCGTTTTTTTCCTCCACATTTAGAATCAACGTCACGCGCTTAAGAGTATTTGGTTGCTGCTATAAATGTCCATGCGATAAGCCACTTCGTTTAGCTATCATTTCTGAACAGAGAGCCATACAGTAGTCCCTCGGTTAACAGTGACATAGGTAAACAGTTTTTGCGGTTCACGGTTCGCCTCTCAGCACCCTATGGTTCCAACCAATGTTAACATTGTAACTAACGATACGTTTACATTATGCACGCGGGCGCCAATTTTCCATCAATCCGAGCGCCCATTTAGTCGGCTGAGCCATGCCCTCAGCCAATCGGCAACGCCCATTTATGAGCGTTGAGACCTCAACTGGCGTTGTTCGCAATACAGTGGCAACAGCTCTCTTGCAGACTCGGTAATTTTTACTTATTTTCCAACTTATAAGTGGATTCGATTAACAGTGCTTATCGTGGAACGGATTAAAAACATTAATCGGGGGCCTACTGTATAGTGGGGCCTTAGCTGGTAAAAAGATGAGTAACTAGTTTTAAGTAAAGTATGTGTCATACACCCTCCTACACCCGACACAGCCGTTTAATAAAGTTGGCATGTGATGAACAAACGTGGCCACCTTCTTACGTATACTGCTGCAGCAGCAGCACCACGGTTGGAGTTGTAGAGCGATCCACGCGCGTTTTAACAATAGGGAAGGTTCCACATTTCACTGGTAGCTACAGACACCATCGTCAATCGGGCAGTTGCTAGGATTGGGGAAAATGTTATCCAGTGTCTTACCTGTCAACCCATATGGTTTACCCGTGTTCTTGTTACAGGGAAATTGAGTTTTCAGGTCCATACGGCGTACAGCCGTTTCAATACGGGCCAAAAAATGTCTGTTTATCTCTTGTGATGGGACTTTGTAGAGAGAACGTTGATATTTCAATTGCTCTGTAATAAGGTAGGCACTGATAAGGGGTTGACAGGTATGTCCGGTGTGAGCCTTAAATAGGTGGTGAGATGTCATCAATAATATTTCTTATGAGTAGAAGTTTGATGTGCCCCATGTATTTCAATACGGCAAATCCTCTATTTACTTTAAGGGGACCGTTCTTAGATGTATGGCAGCACTTTTGAATGTCTTAACACCTGTATTATTGGCGGAAAGGATAATGCCTATTATTTTTTCATCTTCTGTTTATTCTTGAATTAAAGCTTCAGTGACTGCAGGAATTCATATTCTTTGGGTCTTTCGGTGACGCCACATTGACAACAATATCACGAGGTTTCGATCACAACACAAGCAATCGTCATCAGGTAGGTATAATGTATAATGTTGAGTTGATCCGCGATTATTCGGCTTCCAACATTATCCGGCGGTCCCGGGCCGGTTGGGCGAATCTGGAATAAGATAACCCGTAAAAACAAAGTTTTTCACTATAAATCCTTTATATGCGTGGCGGCTAGAGTCCTCTCGTCCTCTGGCTTGAGATGGCTGCCACCTATGGGTTAGATGATTGCCTGCCACCATTAAGCAATTGGTAATTAAATATAAAAAAAAATTGCCTAAAAAGTGTGACATTTTTGAATTTTTTTTCACGAAAATAAATTGTCACGCACAACGAGTCTGTATGCAAAATGTCAGCTCGATTGGATGACGGGAAGTGGGTTAAACAACGACCGAAAGATTTGTACGGTCGTAAGCGCGCGAATATAAAGGATTAAAAAATATATTTGCCTGTGGAGGACGCGGGGATCGATCCCGCGACCTTTGGCATGGGAAGCGAGGGCGCTACCAACTGCGCTACTCCGCCAGGGCCTGTGGCGGTGTCACGCTCTGGGCTCCTACACTGACGTTCAGCCAAAGCCATGAATGAGTTCTATTTGAATAAATGTAAAATAAAAAGAATTTGTCTAAAAAGTGTAAAAAAAATTTTTAAAAATTTTCACGAAAATTAATTGTCACGCACAACGAGTCTGTGTGCAAAATGTCAGCTCGATTGGATCACGGGAAGTGGGTTAAAAAACGACCGAAAGATTTGCACGGTCGTAAGCAAGCAAGCAAGTGAACTTAATATAAAGGATTTAATATAAAGGATTTAAACATATATTCGCCTGTGGAGGACGCGGGGATCGATCCCGCGACCTTTGGCATGGGAAGCGAGGGCGCTACCAACTGCGCTACTCTGCCAGAGAGTGGAGGTGTCACGCTCTGGGCTCCTACACTGTGACGTTCAGCCAAAGCCATGAATGAGTTCTATTTGAATACATGTAAAATCATTTTTTTTTTGCCTAAAAAGTGTCAAATTTTGGAAAAAAAATTTCACCAACATTAATTGTCACGCACAACGAGTCTGTGTGGAAAATGTCAGCTCGATTGGATCACGGGAAGGATTTAAAAAGAGGGGGAAAGCTGCTGAAGCAGGCTGTTTATAAAGGTTTAGAGATGGGCAGGGCAGATAATGTTAATGTAGGAGAGGTCTGCACACCCGGCAGTAGGTCTACACAAATCAAAGAGCTGTTTCTCAAAGTTTAAGAGATGCTTGTAAATGTAAGCACGGAGAGAGCTAGGAAAGAGCCATCGCCACAAGGAGGTGGAAAAGGATGGCAAGCCGCCATTTACTAACACAGCTAACGATGGCTTAAGGGAAAATCCATGAGCTATCAAGGTATGTTAAAATCTCAGGTGCGCTGGGGGGGATTAATGAGTCAACATACCTCTTCTTGGTTCTTTCGGTAAAGTCACGTAGAATGGAAATAATAAAATAATAAAAATCAAACAATAAAATAATTCTCACGACGTTTCGGCCACAACGCAAGCAGCCGTCCTCAGGTGAAGAACAGGTCTGTCGAGAAGACAGAGTCTGAATGAGTCATTCAGACTCTGATAGAAAAAATAATAACAATATCACCTGAGGACGGCTGCTTGCGTTGTGGCCGAAACGTGAGAATTATTTTATTATGTTTTATTTTTATTATTTTATTATTTCCATTCTTTACCGAAAGAATCAAGAAGATGAATCCCTGCAGTCACGAAAGCTTTAAATCGAAGATTCAACATACATTATGCGTGCGTATTATGCGATTTCCTTTTATCTTGTCCTTCCTGTCCATTGTGTGTATTTAAATAGCCGTACCAACGGTAATCCCTATTGAAGTATGGGGCCATTTCTAGACATGCATTTAAAGAATGTATTACAGTATTTTATTATTCGCTTCCATGCAGAACGAAGTCGGTAGCTATTCGAATTAAAATAATTTATATTTTTTATCAATTTCGATATATTCCCTAATTAGTGTTGGCCAGTAGAAGCTAGTTTTGCACAGAACTTCAACTTTATCAAAATCAATTGAGTGCCCTTGTTGGCACGCGTGTTCTGCTACTCCTAACGCTTGTATTTGGGAGAATTTAATATTTCTCTGAAGTTATTTTAGTCTCGTGCTGATCATTCGTCCTGTTTGCCCAACATAACATTTACCACACGTGCAGTTAATCCTGTACACACCTTCTGTTGATAGCTTCAGTAATTCATCTTTTGTACCAGATATTAATTTCTGTATTTTATGTACCGTGCGAAATCTGACTCGGATGTTATGTTTTTACAAACACCTGGCTAGTTTATCAGTTACTCTCGCAATGTACGGTATTTTGATCGTTTTAATTACTTGGGCAGTTTAATTGCTCTTGTTATTTTATTTGGTTTTGGCATTCAATGCCCTGTTTATTTGTGCATCATTGTAACCGTTCATTTGCAGCACTTCTTTAACATGTTGAATTTCACTTCTCAGACTCTCACTATTTGACACTTTCTTAGCTCGATGAATGAGCGTCTTGATAAGAGCAGAATTCTGTGCGGGGTGATTGTGTGACTCTGCATTCAGAAAGGCGTCAGTATGTGTTTTCTTTCGGTAAACGCTGTGTTATTTTACCATTTCGACCCCGTCCAAGCAGAATATACAGAAATGGTAGAGTTCCATGGTGAACTGGATGGATGGATTTTGCGAGTTGAGATTATTTTGAAATTCGTTAATCCCCCCCCACCCCACGTTCTGCAAGAACGCAGCGTGGTTACCACATCTACGCCTCTATATAAGGAACGAAACAGGTGGACTTCTCCACAAATCTGAATGTCGCCTGATGAAGCTAGTTGTAATTACTGGCGAAACGTCGTACTCAGATTGTAAATGTTGTGGCTTGGCTCTCCAACACACTGGTTAGTGCTGTACTAGTGACGAATTGGCATGTTCTGTTTACGTGACAACCCTTACTAGTTGGCTGTGTCAGATGGTGGCGGGTTTTAACGACACAAATATTTATGCGATATAACCCATAAGACCTCTATTATTAATGATATTGGTCGCGAAAGCCTACGTGTTAAACTAAACTTATTATTTTACCAGTTAAGGCCACTGAGCCTATATCGCTCTTTTTCAGAAGGGTAACCTGGCTATCACAAATGTTGGCCCAACGAAGTTGCTTATCACGTGGAGTTTTATAGCAGTCAAATACTCTAAACGCGTGAGTACTGATTCCAAATGTGGAGGCAAAAACCGGGGGACTTTGAGAAATATCCACGCGACCACGGGGAGAATATTCAAACACAAAATATACAGGTATCAGGATTGAACCCTCGACCTCCTGTATACAAAGCGAGATAGTTACCATCTCGGCACTGCGGCGCCCCATACTACCACCCAATTAAACCTTTATATAAAAAAGTATAACTGTACAATGTTCATATCTCCGGGGTTGACAAACACAAGCACTGCCAACATAAAAAACAAATCATTGGGACCTTTCATTTCAGTATTAAAGTATAAGTATTGGTTTTACCTTTTCTGGCAATAAAACAGCTGTGAAAGGTGTTTATAAACACCAAACAGAACACAACCTATTACCAGAGCATGCTTTTTTGTTTGCATGTTCACCACAAGTATGTGTGGTTAATGCACCTATGATTCCTTGCTAAAGGTTTCTGTTTTTTTTTAACATCTTAACACCTGTTTTATTTCCAGAAAGAATAAAACCAATTCTTATATTTAAAAAAAAACACACGACGATGCGCATTCTGCATTGGCACAAATCTCATGCATGGATCTGCTAAGTGCACAGCTTCGTGTGAAACACCACCAATGACAGAAGCATACCGGGGCACCTTTCCATGCAATCGGAGGAGATGCAATGCTTGCGTCTTCACATCAACCGACACGCGGATCTAAAGAAAAAAAGGCAAACACAGCATCATTCATGATATGCACCACAGGGTTGCATGCACCTCCGCCGATCGTGATTCGTTGTCATGGTGTGCGAACGATGCAGCCTCCACTACGCTGGAGACGCCGCTTAAGCGCTTTGGTGATAGATCTTCCCAACATCTTCGGTTGGCTTGCTGTGCAGACGTCACGTCTGATGATGAAAAAATTAACCCGTAAAAACAACGTTTTTCACTATAAATCATTTATATGCGTGGCGGCTAGAGTCCTCTCGTCCTCTGGCTTGAGATGGCTGCCACCTATGGGTCAGATGATTGCAGCGCAAGCATTAAGCAATTGGTAATTAAATATAATATTTTTGTCCTAAAAAGTGTAACATTTTGGGAATTTTTTTCACGAACATTAATTGTCACGCACAACGAGTCTGTGTGGAAAATGTCAGCTCGATTGGATCACGGGAAGTGGGTTAAAAAACGACCGAAAGATTTGCACGGTCGTAAGCGCGCAAGCAAGCAAGCACGCAAGCACGCAAGCAAGTGAACTTAATATAAAGGATTTAAAAATGATGAAAAATAATAATAGGTTTTTACCCTTTCTGGCAATTAAACAGGAGTTGTGTTAAGATGTTCAAACACCAAAGATACCGTTTTGCCAAGGCATCAAGTCTGCATTAACCACACGTACTTGTGGCAAAAACATGCAAAGAAACATGCTCTAATAATAAGAATAATGTATGCATTGTCTTTGAAACTGATTGGCCTACACCAGAGACGTACTTTTTTAAAATCCTTTATATTAAGTTCACTTGCTTGCTTGCGTGCTTGCTTGCTTGCGCGCTTACGACCGTGCAAATTTTTCGGTCGTTTTTAACCCACTTCCCGTGATCCAATTGACCTGACATTTTGCACACAGACTCGTTGTGCGTGACAATTTATTTTCGTGAAAATTTTTTTCCAAAATTTTACATTTTTTAGACAAACATTTTTTATATTTAATTACCAATTGCTTAATGGTGGCAGGCAATCATCTGACCCATAGGTGGCAGCCATCTCAAGCCAGAGGACGAGAGAACTCTAGCCGCCACGCATATAAAGGATTTATAGTGAAAAACCTTGTTTTTACGGGTAAATTTTTATGGCCTTGTCTCACCAGTGTCAGACCAGAGAACACCAACAGGCGAACAGCACAAGTATGTGTGGTTAATGCAGACTTGATGCCTTGCAAAAAGGTATCTATTTAGTGTTTGGACATCCTAAAACTTCCTGTTTTATTTCCAGAAAGGGTAAAAACCTATTCCTGTTTTTCATCATTCCGAAGACAGTGGCTCATGGCGCTAGCAGTGGGGGGGGGGGGGTGCGCAAGCACCAGGGTGGCGTGTCGGTATGTGTCAGTGCATGACCTCGTCTTCAATGTTTGTGGAATATGAGACGAGGAAAAGGAGCGAAAGCTTTTTCTTTTTACACGAAGTAGGGCTTTTGCGACCAATGTTATCCCTAATAATGTGTTTTTTAGGTTATATCGTGCAGATGTGTCGTTAATGAGGCCTTGAAAAAGGTATCTCTTTGGTTTTTGAACATCTTCGCATAAGTTTTATTTCCAGAAAGGGTAAAAAACCTATTCTTAAATGCCGTTAGTTACTAGTTCAGCACACACCAGTATGTTGGAGAGTACACACACAACATTTACAATTTGAGTACCTTGACATTACAACCAACCTGGTCAGGCGATAGCCAGAGAAATGCTCCTCCTGTTTGAGGTGGCAGATGAAAGCTGGTCAGAATGAGTACCGTTCAGCCGGCAGGACTGACTAAACGCCTCACCTTCAGGGTAATACGTAGTTTAAAATAATATAGGTGTTAAAATGTTCAAACACCACATAGACACACCTATTACAAGGCATCGAGTCTGCATTAACCACACGTGCTTGTGGTAAAAAAAATGCAAACAAACATACTCTGATAATGTATGCATTGACTTTGAAACTGATTGGCCCACACTAGAGACAGACTTTTTTATGGCCTTGTCTCACCAGTGTTAGACCCAGAGAATACCCCTATTAGCCCTATAAAATATATCTACACTTTGTATTTAAATGAAGGCATTATGATGACGACGATGAGAATGGCGGTAATTGCTGTGTTGTCTTTTGCGAAACACAACAGACGGCAGTCCCGCAAACCGCCACCCGATGCAACGCACTGCGAGAAAACTAAAACTCGGGATCGCAATGACCAAGCTGGTCACCATGCGCGTGCTCCACGGCCACAAGAGGATGCTGTTCCCCGTATTGCTGCTTGTTCTGGCCATGGCCGTCCTGGTGGTGCTCATCCTCGGCTCCGCCCCCCCACTGATTCTGCCCCGCCCCCTCATGGCCTCCTTGACCCCGTCACCCCGTGGCCTCCTCAGCCCCGCCCCCATGGGGGGGCACGCTCGAGCTGACGTGCGGCTGCACAGGGTGGGCACATCGCGCGTCCTCGCCTTCTCGGCGTATCTGGACGCGCGCGGCGACGGGCAGCCCCTGCTCCGTGTCTTCGCCCTCGCTCCCCGTGGCCTGCCGTGGCTGTGGCCATGGCAGTGGTCGTGGCCATGGCGGTGGCCGCGGTGGTGGTGGTGGTCATTTGGGAAGGCGAGCTGCAGGATGTTCTACGGTGATGCCGAGCCCAGGCGCGCCCTCTCCGTGGCCGCCACACCAAAGATGCTGAGCAACCATTACAAATTTGAGTTTGCAGTCTTCAACTTCCTGTGCCGCGTGCCCAAGGGGGAGGCCCTCCCGAGCCACGTGGCGTTGGTGATGGACGAGGAAGGTGGCGCCTCATCTCCTTCCTCCATCTTCTCCTCGGTGCTGATGCCGGTGCAGAACCGGGAGCCCTCCCCACCTCGGCACCACTTCGGGGTCTGCCTCCCCACCCTCTTCGGCGGCTTCAGCGATGCGCTGCTCCTCGTGCAGAGTACGGAGTTGTACCGCCTGTTGGGCGCCGGCTTCGTCACCGTCTACAACACGAGCGTGAGCCCGCAGGTGGACGCGCTGCTGCGCCACTACGCACGCTCGGGCTTCATGGACGTGCAGCAGTGGCCAATCACCGACTTCCTGAAACCGTCCACTGGCTGGGACATCAATGCGAACCCGGGTGACCTGCACTACTATGGGCAGATCGCCACCCTGAACGACTGCCTGTACAGGAACATGTACCGGGCGCGGTACTTGGCCATGCATGACCTGGATGAGATCATCGTCCCCAGGGAGTGGCCCAACTGGCCCAAAATGATGGAGGCCCTGGCGAAGCACGGTGCGTCTGCCTACTACTTCCGCATGCACAACTTCCCCGTGGCAGAGACGGCGACGCGGGTCTCGAGCTCGGGCCTCCGGGTGCATGGCACCGACATCTTGGGCCACGTGGACAAGGTGACGTACCCACCCGGCGACGTGGCCTCCAAGGTGCTGCTGCAGCCCCGTGGCATCGAGTTCCACGACGTGCACCGCGTGCTGGCGCTAAGGCCGGGCCACGGTCTCAGGCAGGTGCCGGACTCGCAGGCCACGGTGCAGCACTACAAGCGCTGGCGGAAGGATTGGAACTTCCCAAGCCATGCTGAGCTTAGGCGTGACATGAACCTGCTCAGATACACGGGGGACATCGAGCGTGCAGTGAGGCGCACCCTCGATGCCATCGGTGATGACCTCCCTACTGAGCTGAGCTGAGAGAGGTTCACCCCCCCCCCAACACCATGTGCCCTGCCTGCGGCCTGTATCGGGGGACCTGCGTGGTGTTGTTCGTGATGCTGTTGAGACGCAGTTGGGGGGGGAACCTCCGTGCTGAGGTTCGAATTGGACTCGTAAACACCCTTTTGGTGCGTGCCAAAGAGTTGTCACTAAACCGTACGTGACTGCACTAGCTTGGGTACGAGAGGGGGATCTTTACAGAGAGCACTCGGGGCACCTTTGCCACTTGCAAGGGCATCTTTATTTACACCGTTGCCACTCCCATCTCCTTCCGTGTCCCCCCTCTTGCCCTGTTTGTTCCCAATCTTCTCTGTCTCTCAATTCTATTTGTAGTCATTCTCCCTCCTTGTACCGCTTCACTCGAATAAACTTCCCCTGTACATTCAGCAGAGACCCCATTGTTAACCCCCTTCCGTTCCTCTCTTATAGGCTCGCCGCTTCTCCATCGCTCATTCCCTTCATCTTCTTCACTCCCCATGCCCCTCCACTCCTTTCCATGCCTCCCCTATACCCCTTTTGTGATCCCCAAGTACCCCTCTTTCGCTGTCGCTCATTCCTCAATCCTTGTGGCACGCCCGCTGTCAAATACAGCATTCCATTCTGTAATTGATTTGTAAACTACAGTAGTTCCTCGATTAATGGTTTTTCGGTTAACGTTTCGCCTCCCATAGGACCCCCATGGTTTCCACCAACGTTACAAATTTTGATGTAATGGTATGTTTACGTTCTCTGGGTTGCATTACATTACATTTCGATATTTTACTAGGTTATTCAATTTTAGTGTGTCTTTCTCCTGATTTTCAAGCTTGCGTACCGTACCACGTCGTTACTTGCAAGTTGTCGTCCACTCATTGACATGCTAATTTTTTCTCTGCCCCCTTCCTCTCTCTGCCTCGCGCCCGGCCCCCCCCTCTATATTTAAGGCCCCACCACAGATACGACCTTTCTCTTTGTGCCGATATGTGTTCTCTCTCTGTGTGTCCTTGTGATGTCTGTCTGCTTGTATGTCTGTCTATAGTTTTCTAGTTAGATTTTTGCTGCTATTTCTTTTATGCCTGATGATGATTGCTTGTGTTGCAATCGAAACGTCGTAATATGCTATTATTTAATTTATTATTTTATATTTAGACGTGACTTAACCGAAAGAACCAAAGAATAATTCCTGCAGTCACGAAAGCTCCAAAATTAAGAGGTATGTTTACGTTTTGCACGCGGGCACCAATTTCGGCCAATCCGAGCGCTCGCAAGTGGGATTGAGCCACGCTCTCAGCCAATCAGTGACACCCATTTATGAGCGTTTAGACCTCGACTGGCTTTGTTTTGGCAGTGGAAACAGCTCTAGCAGACGCAGTGGTTTTTTCTTCTATTTTCAGCTCATAAGTTAATTCGATTAACAGTTATTCCGTTAACAGTAGTTTTCGTGGAACACATTGAAAACGTTAACCCGAGAGACGACTGTATATCAACGCTTTGAGTGAAGGCGCTCTATGTAAATATTAATTCGGCTCGGTGAATGAATGTGAATATAAAAAACCCCGGGTTTGGCTCACAGCGAGCGGGAACAGAGTCCTGGAACACTCGTGCAGATGGAAGGTTGCCTGTGGTCGTGGAAACAGATTGTTTGAGCCATCACGCCTGCCAGTGACACTGTCGTGTGGACGTTTGTCGGAGACTCAACCTGACACAAATCGCCAGGCGGTCCAAACCGACTTTGCAGCGACAACAGCAGCAGTAGCATTATTCTTGTGTTCATTCAATCTAACGATGCAGAGTAAACATCAAGGGAACTTTGCGTGGGTAACTCTGTTGGGTCGCGGCATGCTTTGAAAGTTACACTGTTAGTTATGTTGGGTTGGTAAGCAGTCTCATGCAGACTTTGTGAGATTGAGATCATCCCCGCCAAGTCACTGATGCCAACCGCACCTCGTTATTGCTTCCTTGTGCAAGACATGGTGGTGAAATGCACATTCTCCCCGTGGCTGCGTGGATTTTTCCACTGGCGCTCCGTTGTTTCCCCTCCACAATTAGAAACGCGCGTTTAGATTATTTGGCTGCCATAAATTCCCACGTGATGATAAGTGACTTCGTTGCGCTATCATTTGTGATAGCTAGGTCGCTTTTGAAAATTAGTTATATAAGCTCAGTGGGCCTTAGCTAGTAAAATATAGATATTGTTTTAAGGAGTTTATTGTGATACATTTTTTGTTGTATGTGCTTTTTAGTTTTTTTACCATTTCTTAATTTATTTATTTTTAGATTTTGCTTGTTAGTAGTAGGGTTTTAATTTGCTCAGTATGTTGGGTTTTTTTCACGCAGTACGTAGGTAATATCAAGCAGTTGGTGAGATATTAACTACCTCACCTGGTATGCAGGAGGTCGTGGGTTCAATCCCACTCATAACGCCTGTTGTATATTTGGATCGTAAATGTTGTCCCGTGGTCGTGTGGATTGTTCTCTGGGTCCTCCGATTTTTGGCCTCCAAATTTTAATCAATCAAACTCCAACCACTGTTGTAAAGATATGCAACTACTGTACTAAAGGGGCGATCACGTGGATTTCTGATTAACCGGGGCACATATTTACTCGGTTCAAGCACATGACTTGTAATAAACAAGACTAACAATGTATAACTGTCTTTAGATGATTAAATTTGGCTTAAGGGACAATTCATGCGTTATTTATGTCAAAATCTCAGGTGCGTGGTTAAACCGCAAATCAGATAATTAAGTACACTGTATATATATCGTTCCATGTTATTACCGTACGTTTAGCCAGGTAAGAACTCACGAGACCAGGATCGAATCTCAAGGTCCACCTGAAAGTAACCTCACTGCAGAAATATAGACTGAGGGCATCACTAACACCCGGATTGCGAGCGCATCAGCTCCAACCTCGTCTCCCACCTCTGCATTGCAGGAGTATAGTAGAATGAACTCAAGAGTACAGTACATAATACCGATGTTATTATACTTTTTTATATATCTGTGAAACAATGTTTACCATCTGTATTATCAGCATCACTATTGCCTATACCCCAATAAACCCCTCATAGATTGAATCTAGATTTGAAGTTTTCATGACTGCAGGGATCCATACTCTTTGGTTCTTTTGGTAAAGTCATGTAGGTATAAAATACATTAAATCGGGCGCAACACAAGCGTCCGTCGTCAGGTGGGACAACCACAGCAAGAAACAATTGCTGAAGTGGGCGAAAGGGCTGCTGTAACAAGAGGCTAATATAGGCAAGAGAGGGGAGGGGGAGCAAGGGGAGAGAGATAGAGAGGGGGGTAGGGGGAGGGGAGTGCTGCGAGAAAGTTTAAGAGAACGAGCAGAAAAAATGGATTAAAGTGCAAGCACGGCAAAATGCCGGGGGGGGGGAGTGAGCGGGGCTGGGAGTGGGAGGCTGATAACTGTTTATCCTGATATATTGCTCATATGAAAGAAATAACGCTGTCGAGAATGCATCCCCATATATACTATGGTACGAGCGCCGAGTCGTTGAGTGCTTCACTTCTCCAGGAACAACGCGTCTTGAGTGCTAAGCCGAGGTCTGCCTCTATTCGGTACGCGATGGCGGTTATCAACAACAATGTTGCACGCACAGCGACCCTTACAAATGTAAGGATTAACGTCGGATAAGGATAAATAGTTGTAGGTTTGCACAGCTTGCGTGTCTCTTCAGTGAGTAAATGTTCCTTTGTACAGGTTTTGGTGTAATAATTCCATTGATTGATCACGAATTAAAATTTACCGCCACTTTCTGAGGGGAAATGATTCTGTATTAAACACACTTTTGGAAATAAACGTTTCTCACAAATAAAACACGTGATTTCTCCCAAGTGTATTCAATGTATTTATTTACCACAGCAGTTCGATGTCTAAGTTTGGCAACATTTTAACGAGGGTTGGCAACGCATCACTTCGCTCCACAACACTCCTCCAAACCACCAACAAAAACCGAACACGAAACCACGCGGGTTTGGACCGAGCTTTGTCATCGACAGCACGACGACTCTGAAAGAAACCTCCACTGAAGCGATCCGTACATTCGACTCCAAAGACAAAGGGGGGCCCCCCCCCCCCCGCATAGGCTGAACATAGCGTTGGGGCAAGTGCTGTTAGCGACACAACACCCGGCCACCGTTGTCTCCCCAAGGGGTTATGTTCACACACCGCACCGGGTACTCATTTGCGTTTGAGTTGACCTCGGAAAGTCCCAGGACCGATTTCGGATAATCGTCACACTGGCGTTGGGCCATGAGCGGGAATCGAACTCGGGTCGCTGGGTACCATAAAACAAAACGTAACCAATGAGTTATTTAGTTGAGCATTAACCGGTTGTATGTTGGGGAGTAAAACCCACCATGGTTTAAACCTTGGACGAGCTTAACCTCCTTCATTCCCTTCATGCGAGCGTGTCTCCCTCACAGCATCGCGTTTAATGTGGCGGCCACCCCCTGTACCTGGTGGGAGGGAAGAAAGGCCAAGTGGGAGGGCGAGGCCAGAGATGGGAGTAGGACTAAGGATGGAGATGAGGTTATGGAGTAAAATGGGAAACTTGTGATAATGTTATATGCGTGGAGGTGGAGGGGCATGTTAAGGGAGAGGATACGGGAGAGGGTTTAGGGGGCACCGCGGTGGCTAGGAGATGTTAACTATCTCGTCTGGTATGCAGGAGGTCGTGGGTTCGATCCTCGACCCCGATGGCTGCTGTATATTTGGAGTCTGTGTCTCGCTTCTCTCATCATCACAGTGGCTATGAGATGTTGACTACCTCGCCTGGTATTGCAGGAGGTCGTGGGTTCGATCCTGACCCTGACCCCGACCCCTGCTGTATATTTGGAGTTTGCTTGTCTCTCGCCAAGGTCGCGTGGATTTCTCTCGGGGCCCTCTGGGGTTTCCCTCCACGTTTAGAATCAACGTGACACGCTTAGAGTATTTGGCTGCTATCAAT
Source organism: Entosphenus tridentatus (assembly GCA_014621495.2). Lineage (NCBI taxonomy): Eukaryota > Metazoa > Chordata > Hyperoartia > Petromyzontiformes > Petromyzontidae > Entosphenus > Entosphenus tridentatus. The sequence continues at coordinate 1,269,731 of CM025681.2, read as the reverse complement.
GGCCACGTGGCGAGACGCCACTTCGTTGAGCTATCATTTGTGATGGCCAGGTCGCTTCTGAAAAAGTAGCTAATAGCCCAGTAGGCCTTAGCTGGTAATATAAAATGATAAAGTTAAATTAGATTTTTTACATATTCTTGGTTCTTTTGGTAAAGTCACGTAGATAGAAAATAAAAATACATTTTAAAATAAATTAAAAATAAAAACAAAAAAAATCCACGACGTTTCGATCGCAACACAAGTGGTCTTCATCAGGCAGAGAGAAAAGAGGGGACAAGCCTCTAAATTGCAACTGCTTATAAGGGCTTTCAGAGTGAGCAAAGCTGTGCGGTGTAAACAGCATGAGCGGGGCAGCCAGCGCCAATGTAGGAGCAAAGCACCACAAGAACAAGGAGTGCGTTAGACAATGGGGGGAGGGGGCAGAGACAGGTGGAGAGAAAGGTGGGGGGGTAGAGATAGAGGTGGAGCTGAAGGCGAGGGCACAGTCCAAGTATGTTAGACAATGGGGGGAGGAAGAGGGTAGAGATAGGGGGAGAGAGGGGGGTAGAGATGGGGGGAGGGGGGGCATTGTACCTCGCTACACCCATCCACACTGCTGACGGTAAAGGTTGACAGGAAAACACAATCTTCTTGGTTCTTTCGGTAAAGTCACGTAGAATGGAAATAATAAAATAATAAAAATAAAACATAATAAAATCATTCTCACGACATTTCGGCCACAACGCAAGCAGGTGGAGAACAGGTCTGTCGAGAAGACAGAGTCTGAATGACACACCCCAGGCTTGGAGCGTCTTGACCCAAAGTGGTTTATGACATATTTCCAATGATTGCTGTGTTTAAAACCGTCGTCTCAGTTGAAATTGTGTCTGTGTCTGTATATATGGATGGCTTCGTGAACGAATATTTGTTGATAGCCAGTCGGCTTGAAAAGTTCCATCGTCTTCGAGAAATCAATTTCATGTGAGCCAGCCACATTACAATAATAATCAGCCACGGC
>CM025681.2:1237572-1248734 GCA_014621495.2 Entosphenus tridentatus | reverse complement strand
GGCTGTGACGGTTCCACCTGAAGACGGAAGCTTGTGTTTCCTCCGAAACGTCGTGATTTTTAATTTTATTTTATTTTACTTTTATTAATTTGAATTTTTTATCTACGTGACTTTACCGAAAAAACCTAAGAATATGAATCCTTGCAGTCACGAAAGCTTCAAATCTAAAATGTTAACTTCTGAGAATTTGTAACAATACCATGAGAAATGTGGTTTGGGAGACCGCCGGAAGAAGATTCCGGCACGTGTTGACAGTGATGGCGAACAAGTGGAGACGCTTTGACTTTTTGACCTTATTAACATTACATTTGTTATCATGTTACAGTGTATTATCCGTTCTTTTCCCATTAAAAATGATAGTCCCATATAAGTAAAAAACAAATTCGAAGCACCCTGTATAAACAGATCGCGCAGTCGGGACACTTGCCCGGGGACCAACAAGCTACAAGGTGGACACCATCGTGGCTGACTGATCACGGAGCTGTATCTACACTATTGTTCAGAAAATAAAGCAGTGCTCACAAGTGATCCCATTACATCTACCCCTCTATTTAAGGAACGAAACAGGAGGATTTATCCACAAAATCTGGCTGTCGCCTGATGAAGCTGTGTGTGCTGTACTAGTACCGAATTGGCAAGTTCTGTTTACGTGAAAAACCTTACTAATTGGCTGTGTCGGATGGTGGTGGGGCTAATAACACATTTATATATTTACGCGATCCAACCCAAAAAAAAAACCTTTCTTATGGAGAAAATAAAGACTTCAACCTATTTATAATGGACGTCTCCAGGGAGATTCTTTACACCTGTTTACCAACCGCGAGCATCTCGGTTCGAGTCATCGCGAATTCGCCCGAGTCGTGATATCAAAATTGGAAATCCGTCATATTGTCTCGCAGGCGGGTTTACCTCCGCGATCGGTCAGATCCGTGCTCCGTCTCACGACGAAATAATTGGCACGGTATTGACGGCTGTGAGCAACGGTCTCAATGAAATCACGTGACGTGTGTTATTACATCATTTTATTACAGCACATCATTGTAATTTCGTGACGTCATTGTTACAAATGTCGCGGGGCCGTGGCGCTGCTTAGCTTAATCAGCTTTCCGTTTGTATTGTTGTACATTCGCATACCTGTAAACAACTAATTATATGGTCAACACACCTTTTCTGGCATAAGGTATTCCAACGGGTTTAAGGTAATTTTGGGGCGCTGATTCCAAATCTGGCATCAGTTTTTGTCTATCACATCAGGTTTTTGAGATATCAAATATTGCATTTTCAATAAAAACTGCAGAAGAAAAATATTAAATAAATGTGGATATCTACATAAAATGATATTATAAACACACTATCCTAAAAATACAGCACCATATTTTAACACTAAAGCAGTCACTGACTCGCAACAACTTTCAATCATAAGTGACAGAGTTAATTTCGGGTAAAATCAATGAAAATGGGGTATGCCGATAGCATAAAAATGAGATGTGATAGAGCAAATCTGAGATCAGATTTGGAATCAGCACCCTGAAATTAGTCTAAAACAGCTGCAAAAGTCCAGGCCAGAAAATAGTTTTTTTTTTGACCAGTGTTATCAGTGCCTCCCTTATTATAGACCAGTTCGGATATTATTGGTCACCAAGTGCCCTTATAAATCTCAACGTTCATCCAGCAAAATCTGATCACAAGGGAGAAACACAAAGACAAATTATGTTACTTTAACAAAAGCTGTTTTATCACGCGCCTGCCTGTGATCTTGCATGATGCTGCTTGCTTGTTATGTGGATGCACACACTCATGTTGTAAATGCACAACAATAAACGGAGATCGCTCCTCTCCAGAGGAAAGAAAAGCTGTCCCACGAATTTGTTTTATTTGGCCGTATGATTTTTGTGCCCGTATCGAAACGGCTGTATGCCATATGGACCTGAAAACTCATTTTCCCTGTACAAGAATACGGGGTGTCTCGTATGGGTTGACAGCTATACATACTGTGCATAACAGTTCACATACATTTTGCCCTTAATCGTAGACCCGAAGCGAATGGTGAAGGTGAGAGTGTATTGCATTTGTGGCCCGGGGGAAGAAGGTGGCCTGAGCCTCTACTTCCAACTAGCCCTTTCCCCATCATCTCATTGCCATCGGCACCATCGTCGTGACTATTCAAGGCATGTAAAAGTTAATGTAATGTTTATTTATGTTTTATCATGTTATTGTGTAATGTATTGTATTTTATTAGGTACTGTGGCCGCAGTTCACCTAATCCCCTATTTCCCATAGGCCCCTGTACTTTACCAACCGCGGATTTTGGAACCCCGAGGGTTTTCAGCAACATAACCCTCGTGGTTGGCAAGAGGTTACAGTATTATCATTAATATCACGGCATGTAACATTCCGTAGTGCTGGTCCGTGCACTAGTTCGCATGTTTTGGCCAATTCCAGTTACATACAAACCCACACAGATAGGTGCCAATCGGGAATCAAAACTCGGCGCTTCTTGCTTTGAGACAAGTGTTACCGTTGCACGATGCATCTACCCTTAGTCGAGACTCTGGAATACATCGGTATATGAGCAGATTCAGCTTGGTAAGACAGACCCTTGTTTTATTGTTTCTTTCACGTGTAATGTACTTACTTTTATTTGTGATCGTCATGTAGCACGCTTTAAATCCAGTGCCACAGTCGCTAAGATTTGATAGTTTGCACGCCTCAACAGTGGCACACTTGTGGCACTGCAAGGCTTGGCCTAAAGAAAACAAACATCGTTACATTCACCGCGAGCTCGTATTATTACAGGTGACATTTTTTTCCAAAGAAGTATTTTATTCAAGATTGAAATGCACATCACAATTTACGGGCACAATCAGAGAAATATGCAAATACAAAAAAACATTAATTCAAATTGGGTCCTCAGTTTAAATGTAAGATAAAAATAGAGGTTGCGTGTGTACGTGTGGTTGGTATTTGTGTGATAATGGAAGCAGGACCATTGTAAATTATATGAATACAATTGAGCAAATTGATGAAAGAAAAATAGCATCTGGTTCTCCTCTTAATACAGCCATGTTGAGAGAGGTAGTGCAAATTCCTTCACGGATATTATTTAACAATTCACTGACTAAATTAAATGTATCTGCAACGGCTAACTGTCCGAGATGACCTCTGGATGCACTGCAGGCATACAAACAAGTGTCCGCTTATTGTTTGGACACATACGTCCAAACAATAAGCATGGCTGTATTAAGAGTTTTGAGGGGATTTTTCCACATCTCTTCTGTCCCTTCATCTGCTGGAGAATGCTTTAAGAAGGATAACCAGATGTGTTCAGTCTTATTCTGAGGGGTAACGGTTAATGCCAACAGATGTTGATTAATATCAGATAATATGTTATGTAAAGGTGGACAGAGTTGCCACTTAATAATAATGTTAGGATGAGGGGAGATATAAGGCACTTTTTGATGGTTCTAAGCTAAGAAAAACTCATAAATTAGGAGGTAGAGAGCCAAATTCTGAGTTTAAATTTGCATAAGGTAAGCAGGCATCTTTTGTGGCCAAGCAGGTCCATAATTACGTAAATATTTTTTTCCCGCCAATCTGGCCAGGAAAGTGGTTTGGATTTAAGCCAAATGCCTCTATGAATATCGCCTCCGTCTTCCAACCTGAACAACAGCCAAGGGAGACGAACGCATTACATGCCAACTGCTATGGAACACCACCCCCAGTACCTAGGAGTTACCCTGGACCCGACGCTTACAGATCGCCACCACCTCGAACAAGCCAAAAGGAAAACAAAAACAAGAGTGAACATTCATAAACTTGATTCAAGCTCTCGTCCACTCCACCGCAGTGCAATACTTAACTAAAACTAGTTTTCATTTATTTATTTTACCAGGTAAGGCCCACTGAGCTATATAGCTCTTTTTCAGAAGCAACCTGGCCACAAATGGTAGGTCAATCTCGTGCAAATGTATAGCGACCAATATTCTAAATGCATGTTCGTAAATGTGGAGGGAAAACTAGAGGACCCAGAGAAAATACACGCGACCACGGTGAGATAGAGACATGAAAACTCCAAATATACTACAGACGTCAGGGTCGGGATCCAACCCACGACCTTCTGTATACTGCACCAGGCGAGGTAGTTGACATCTAGCAATCATGGCGCATTCCAGTGTGGAGCACCAGCTAACACACAAACCTGGTCGATACTGAAATTAACGCCACGCGGCATCCTGGACCTACTCCACGCCCGTGGCTTCCTGTGCTGGCGAACGTTTGCACCAGATAACATCCGATGGGACGCCACGATGACATAAAATAACCCACATGCCATAGGTTTAAATCCAGGAATACTTTTCAATAGTGCGTCCGCTCTAGCAGATCAAAAATGAAAACATTGGCACTCACTGGATGGAGTCATGGGTGACTATGGATGTGGCAATAAACACGAACCTCATTGAGGACCCAACTGTGGAAGCACCGGGCTTCTCTCTCCCACGCAACAACCTTGAAACTCGCTAAACCACGCTCGAAAGCAACATGGGAGATTCTTGGGCACCTTAATACAAATTAAATAATCGTCCAGCTGCAACTGTCGTGAAGTCCAAACCATCAAACAAATCGCCAACGAATGCACCATCCATGCACATCCTGGGGGTGCCGCTGCAGTCCCCGCAGCATCAACTTCCTCCTTAGATCAGTTGAAAAAACTCAGCATTCAACTGTAACATATTTCAAAACAGTAGCTTTTTCCCACCTAAACCAATATACGAAAAAGATAGTGGTTTATTATCTATCAGAAGAGATGGAGTACCCCAAAATGGGGATGATAGACACAGCCTTGGAAAAGGTGGGCATACTAACATTTGCCCGGCCAATTGTTGGTGATTTGAGAAACATGCTCAATGCCAGTGGCGATTTCTGGATTCAAAATCCAGTACGGTGATTATTGAACCACTAGTGGCAGCATGAGTTCATCAGAATGTAATGTTCAGGGTGCCATTTATCAATATGGCTATGGGAAAAGTGTGTTCACACCCTCTCAATTTGTCACGTAATTTGTAAAAGTCATCTGGCGAAAATCTCATTCTAATCTCTTCATATTTACAAGTCGCTCAGGACCCCTTCTCGTCTTCTCTGCGTGGAGACACGCTGAGGTTATCTTGGGGGACACGAGACCACACCCAATGTGATGTACGGGTCACTCGAGGAACGCGGGAACATAGACAAGATAAATAAATAGTGGCGGTAACGAACCCGCAAAAGATAAAATAGGGGATTGGAGGAACCCTGAAAGGGGAAGATTTGGTGGAAAAGAAGAAGAAGGGGGTTTGGGGGTGAGAGAAACTTCTTGGCAGTCCGTGAGAGTTCGTGGAGAGAACGCTTACCTTGGGAGTGCATGTGTCGTGGTTTACGTGTATGTGAATGAGAGAATAAAAGCCTTTCCAGAGGCCTTGCGTCGTTTTGGCTCCGTCTCATTACGACTTTCAACTAACCTCCTCACTCACCTCATGCACCTAATCACCTCCTCTTCTTATCTGCGTTTATGCCGATACTCTGACTCTTATGTCCATTGACTGTGATCCACGACTCAACTGCGTCGAGCAGCCCGTAAAGACTTAAGTGTTGTATTACCTCTAAAGTCATGGTGGCTTCAGCTTAACAGGTAAACGATTCATCTTCTTGGTTCTTTCGGTAAAGTCACGTAGAAGGGAAGTAATAAAAATAATAAAAATAAAACATAATAAAATAATTCTCACGACGTTTCGGCCACAACGCAAGCAGCCGTCCTCAGGTGAAACCAGGTCTGTAGAAAGCTTTAAATCGAAAGGTAAACGATTACAACCAGGAATGACCTTCACCCTCATTATTGATTATTACGCGATGTTGAGTTTGTATGTTAAACAGCATATGCTAAATGCAATAGCTGGAATGTGAATATATTCTCAAAATAAAACTCTGTTCTCTGTAAATTTGAATTCCCGCGTTGGAGTTGTGGACAACAGTTCAGTAAACAACAGCTTGAGAGGTTTGGTTTTCACTGTTACGGGGCACAGCATTTTCTAAACAAGTCACCTATATAACTGAGCTGAAATCTGAAAAAAAAACGGAGGAACCCGAGAAAAATCCACACGACCACGGAGAGAACATGCAAACTCCACATATACAGCAGTCGTCAGGGTCGAGATCGAACCCATGTCCTCCTGTATACCAGGCTAGCTAGTTAACATCTCGCCATCGCCACGCCCAACTTGGAGATGCAAATAGGGTAGTGTTCTCTGAGTAAATTGTTATTGAAAGCATCTGCCACGGCAATATTGATCATCATCTAACATGCAACAACAGAACCCACATAATTTCATGGCACTAGATAATATCTTGGTGGCGAGATGTTATTTCCCTCGCCTGGTATGCAGAAGGCCGTGTGTTCAATCCCGACCTGAGACTTGTATATTTGGAATTTGAATGTTCTCTCCGGGTCTGTCCACATTTAGAAACACGCGTTTAGATATGGTTGCAATAAACGACCACATGATAAGCCACTACTTTGAGCTATAATTTGTGGCCAGGTTGCTTCTGAAAAAGTGCTAATAGCTCAATGGTCCTAATCTGGTAAAATACAATATTTTGGTTAGTTTATTTCCAGAATCCAAGCACAGGCAATGAAGGTGAGATGCGTGAACCACTTCAAATCACATGAAGAAAGGTGAAAAAGTTCCAGAGCTTCCAGTCTCTCCAGCAAACATTCAAATAGCTTATGTCACAAAGAACAATCCAAATCCACCTGGATCCCAAACCTCAATTTTGTCTATGCAATCTACTAGGTTACGAAGATCATATCATATGAATGGCTTGAGAAAGTGCACACCACTGAGAATGTGGATGATACTCTAAGTATATCGTAGTCAGCTCACCATGCATGTTAAACTATTTGCCAGAAATGTTAATTCAGCATCGTATCAATGTTGCCTTTCTTCCGAAATAAGGCACGTCCTTTTGTCACCATAAAGCACGTTTTGGATAAACTCAGAGACACGGCGGCATTTATGAATCCAGGACGAACACCTACATTTTTTTGCCGACCAGCCAATCTATGCACAAGCCAAGTATATCCAGTGGCATTGGCCTCAGTGCTATGGTGATGACAAGTTTGTCCTCATGTGTGGAAGATTGCATATGGAGATGGCTGCACTGCAGTCAATTGGAACTCTGGTTCAAGACAGTGTATGGACAAGTGTCCTTTTTGAGACAGTAGTAGCCTCATCTGGTACTGAAGAATCCTTACTGTCAGCTTCAAGCATTACAGGAACACGCCAAGCTCATCATATAACTAGATGCAGTCCCCCGTGGTGCTGTTCATTCACCCCCTCATGTGCCGACCTTCATAGGTGCTTGCTAACAACACTTGCCTCCACAGTCTGGTAAAGGCTATATGCAATATATTTGTCCGTGTATATGTGTGATTTTCTATGTGTCCGTTTGTCTCTGAATAAAATAAATATACCTCATACACACCTTGAGTGACAAAGGATGCCACCAAACAGCTGAGAATGAGCAGGTGAGCTGCGACCTCCATTACAGAGACGGAGAGAGGTAATTACGTGAAGGAGAAGGGAGAAGATGAGTGAGGAAAAGCGACGAGGAGGGGAGATGTAGACCAGAGTCTCAGAAAATCCGTTGGCGTCTGTGAATCCCGGGAGACCATATATATAGTGTCTCCTAGAACAAAGGTCTGCTCGGTGTCAGGTGTAATCTGATATCGATGCTTATCTACTCGACCTTTACCACTTAAAGTGAGTTACGTGGCCGTTACTTTAGTATTGCAAAATATATTTTCAAGGTTTGTTTTCGTTCAGGCTGTAGAGGAAATGTCAGAGGTATCAGTAATAAATTATTGCCAGTGACCAGTTCATCAAGCTTCTAGCGAGTTTGGTGGTAGCACCTGCCGGACTGGTCATTTTTGCTGCTTTTGGCATTTTTGCTGCATTGATCACCATGTCCGCCTGTCGACATATTTGAAAAGAGTGGTGGTGAAACCGAATGTGACTGATGGCTGTGCCGATATTAGCAAAACGAGGCGAATCAGGAATTAAGTTGGACATAACACAATGATTATTAGCGAAAGTGCCAGAGACGACGGACTTAGGACCAGATACATCATGGTGGGAGAGCTTCTGAGTGCAGGGTTGGTCATTGCAAAGAACCGACTTGGAAACCAGCGTCACAGTCCTGCCACGGCCCGACCCATGGTGGACACAAATGTGCCTGGGCGAGGATGTTAAGGTGCTGACATAAAATCTGTACATTGGCATCTAAGCGTTGCAAAACAAAGCGCAAACCCAGCATGGTAATACGAGGAAGGTAGATGACGGACTCGGCAGGCTACCCAGGGGACCCTACAGTGGCAGCAGGAGGCCTACAAGGGCGGTGGGATTCTCGTGGTGGTATTGCTGGTGTGATGCTAGTGATTCTAGTCATTGTAGTGATGCTAGTGTTGGTAGTGATGTTGGTGATACTAGTGATGGCAATGATGGTAGAGCTCCTAGTGATGGTAGTGATTTTAAAGATGGTAGAGATGGAGGTGGTCGAGAGGCCAGCTAGTCAGTAGAGAAAACGAGTCAATGGCTGGATGGGCACAGAACCAGGCAACACGCGCATCAGAGTACACACAAACGGTAAACGGAAACAGAAAGGAAAGCAAACATCAATAAATCAAGCTTTTAAAGACCAGAAAATATGAAAGGCAAGATAGATACAAATGAAAGTTCATTATATACAGCGAGTGAAAAAAGTATTTCATCCCCTGCTGATTTTGCACGTTTGCCCACTGACAAAGAAATGATCAGTCTATAATTTTAATGGTAGGTTTATTTGAACAGTGAGAGACAGAATAACAACAAAATCCAGAAAAAATCATGTCAAAATTTTTATAAATTGATTAACATTTAAATGAGGGAAATAAGTATTTGACCCCCTCTCAATCAGAAAGATTTCTGGCTCCCCAGGTGTCTTTTATCCAGGTAACGAGCTGAGATTAGGAGCACACTCTTAAAGGGAGTGCTCCTAATCTCAGCTTGTTACCTGTATTAAAGACACCTGTTCACAGACGCAATCAATCAATCAGATTCCAAACTCTCCACCATGGCCAAGACCAAAGAGCTCTCCAAGGATGTCAGGGACAAGATTGTAGACCTACACAAGGCTGGAATGGGCTACAAGACCATCGCCAAGCAGCTTGGTGAGAAGGTGACAACAGTTGGTGCGATTATTCGCAAATGGAAGAAACACAAAAGAACTGTCAATCTCCCTCAGCCTGGGGCTCCATGCAAGATCTCACCTCGTGGAGTTGCAATGATCATGAGAACGGTGAGGAATCAGCCCAGAACTACACGGGAGGATTTTGTCAATGATCTCAAGGCAGCTGGAACCATAGTCACCAAGAAAACAGTTGGTAACACACTACGCCGTGAAGGACTGAAATCCTGCAGCGCTCGCAAGGTCTCCCTGCTCAAGAAAGTACATATACATGCCCGTCTGAAGTTTTCCAATGAACATCTGCATGATTCAGAGGACAATTGGGTGAAAGTGTTGTGGTCAGATGAGACCAAAATGGAGCTCTTTGGCATCAACTCAACTCGCCATGTTTGGAGGAGGAGGAATGCTGCCGATGACCCCAAGAACACCATCCCCACCGTCAAACATGGAGGTGGAAACATTATGCTTTGGGGGTGTTTTTCTGCTAAGGGGACAGGCCAACTTCACTGCATCAAAGGGACGATGGACGGGGCCATGTACCGTCAAATCTTGGGTGAGAACCTCCTTCCCTCAGCCAGGGCATGAAAAATGGGTCGTGGATGGGTATTCCAGCATAACAATGACCCAAAACACACGGCCAAGGCAACAAAGGAGTGGCTCAAGAAGAAGCACATTAAGGTCCTGGAGTGGCCTAGCCAGTCTCCAGACCTTAATCCCATAGAAACTCTGTGGAGGGAGCTGAAGGTTCGATTTGCCAAACGTCAGCCTCAAAACCTTAGTGACTTGGAGAAGATCTGCAAAGAGAATTGGGACAAAATCCCTCCTGAGATGTGTGCAAACCTGGTGGCCAACTACAAGAAACATCTGACCTCTGTGATTGCCAACAAGGGTTTTGCCACCAAGTACTAAGTCATGTTTTGCCGAGGGGTCAAATACTTATTTCCTTCTTTAAAATGCAAATCAATTTATAACATTTTTGACATGCGTTTTTCAGAATGTTGTTGTTGTTATTCTGTCTTTCACTGTTCATATAAACCTACCATTAAAATTATAGACTGACCATTTCTTTGTCAGTGGGCAAACATACAATATTCAGCAGGGGATCAAATACTTTTTCCCTCACTGTAGATACATAAAATATGATTGCTGTAAGGTAGGAGCGGCAAAACGTCAGCATTCCCTGCCGATACCATTTACACTAGGTGTGTGATTTAGCTATGGGACCAAACTAGAGAACCCGTAAAAAAGCTCTCGCAGAACAGGGGAAGATCATACAAACTCCACTCACTCACTCTACAAAACAAGGAGAGAACATACAAACTCCACTTAATCTCACCCTACAGAGCAGGAGGAGAACATACAAACGCCATCCACTTTCACTCTACAGAAAAGGGGGAGAAAATAAAACTCCACTCACTTAAGAGAACAGGGAGAGAACATAAAACTCGACTCAATCTGCAGAACAGGCGGGAGAACATACAAACTACACTAACTTTCACTCTACAGAACAGGGGGAGATCATACAAACTCCTCTCATTCACTCTCACTATACAGATCAGGGAGAAGATCATACAAACTCCACCCACTCTCACTCGACAGAACAAGTGGAGACCATCCTAACACACCAGGATGGTTCTCATATTCAACAGTGATTCTCATTCATATGGAGTCGAAAAAAAGACTACCATATTGTGGATAAGCCAACGGTGGTTGTCCCCTCGATCGACTCGCCCACCATAGGAATGTGGAATTTTCACCACTGTCTCTGTAGGGTTGTAAACAGGATATAAGTACCAATGTCTCAACTCTATTTTAAGCAGGAAACCACCTTTGACTTGTCTTGTTAATTATTCAGTTTGAATTACGTTGAAGCTGTCTTATCTATCCCAATATACCGCTCGGAGTTT
>CM025681.2:1215343-1227068 GCA_014621495.2 Entosphenus tridentatus | reverse complement strand
TGTCGAGAAGACGGCTGCTTGCGTTGTGGCCGAAACGTCGTGAGAATTATTTTATTATGTTTTATTATTTTTATTATTTTATTACTTCCCTTCTACGTGACTTTACCGAAAAAACCAAGAAGATGAATTCCTGCAAAGTGAGATGCTTGTTTCGTGAATGTGTTTAAAGTAGCAAGTGCTCATTTGAAAAAAACCTATTCATGTCTGAACAAGGCATGTCTGTATGTTTGAGGGGTGTCCTGGGGGCATTGAGGGCAGTTGGGGGAAGGTTGTTTTGTTGAATTTGGTTCTAATTTGGTTAGTTAAGTATTATCCATGGATACATTTAAATGGTTTTCTCTGAGGGGGACTAAGTGAAGATGTTATAGCATACTAGCCCAGATTTTGTCTCTTTCGGAAATTCCGACTAGGGCACCATTAAAGGAAGACCAGGTTTTGACGGGTTTCGGTCGCGGTGTGGAAGCTTGTTTTGTTAGCAGAGCGTAACTGACTGAAAGCTAGATTTTTTGTTCTGGGTGCATGATATACGTTTTATGGGGGGTAGTAAGGTTATCAGATAGTTCCTTATCCCGCAATGCCACTCTGAGTTGAGAATAGCTAAGAAATTGGGAAGCAGGTAAGTGATATCCTGTGCATAAGTCATGGAAGGGTCGTAGTTTTTTTTTGTGAGTCTATTATGTCTCGAATTAACCTCGTGTTTTTATTTTGCCATTCCTGCCATATTATGGGCTTCTTATTTATTTTGAGAGATGGGTTTCTCCAAATATGGGAATACAAAGCTAGCCCTCTGGGGTATCCTAATTATTTCTGCAGATAGCTGCAGTTTTGCAATGCAATATGTAGGGACCATACGTAGTTTGAAGGGGGAGGGCAGTTGCTTGAGTCCGCGTGTAATAGCCCCATTCATCTGAGCTGGTTAGCTTGTATAATAACCCATAAATGCCTAGTCATTGATTTGTCGTGGTGTCAAAACCCATGTAATAGATTTAACCACCTCTAGTCTTTGGAGCAGTTAAAGTCTGCAGGTCTATCCTAGAGCTCTTATTTCTCCATACAAAGGAAGAAGTGGGCGAGTTGAGTTGTTGCAGGAAGGGGTTTGGGAGAGTGACAGGGAGTGCTCGAATTAGAAATATACATTTGGGCAAATTCATCATCTTAATAATTATTTGCAATCTGGTTGAGAGAGAGAACCAGTGTGCATTCCAAACATTCAAGTGAGTGCAAGTCAACAAAAGGAACAGATGGAAGTTAGCAGCGAAAAGAGAAGGTAGGTTACATCTTCGTGACTGCAGGAATTCATATTCTTTGGGTCTTTCAGTAAAACAAAACATATTTCACCTGATGACGATTGTTTGTGTTGCGATCGAAACGTCGTGATATTTTTAATTATTATTTTTTCGATCTACCTGGCTTTACTGAAAGACCCAAAGACTAAGAAGGGAGATTGTTAGTTATTTTCTCCCTAAATACTTTATACTGTTTGGTGACCTAACGAACTGGGTGTGCAAAACCTCAGAAGGTTGCATAAAGGGTGTCAGTGGCATAATCTCAGATCTTGCTACATTTAGCTTATAATCTGCTGCTGTGTTGCAGATGTTTCTAGTATTGAGCATGTTTGGGATAGATTCAGAGGGGTTGTTTAGTGTGTGAAAAATGTGATCAGCATATAAAAGTATTTTAATATTTTCTCCCGAAGGGCCTTGTACGCCCTTTATATGTTTTTATTTCTTGAGGGCGATTTTCAGTGGTTCTATAGCTATTACAAAAAAGAGTGGCGATAGAAGGCATCCCTGTCTTGTGCCTCTACTTAGAGGGAATCCCTTTGAAATCCACCCATTCGTTCTGACGAAGGAAATCCCACTCGACCTGTCAAATGCCTTTTTCCCATCCAACGTAATTGCGTATGCTTGTTGTTTTGTTTTTTTCTTACCACGAGATGACATCTATTATTGTTCTTATATTCTGGGTGATGTCTCTGTCTATGTTGAAGCTGGTCTGGGAGGGGTGAATTATTTATGGAAGGATCACTTCCAGACGAGTGGCCAACGCTTTCGTATTATACGCTTTAGTCAGCGTTTAGCAGTGTGATAGACCTGAAACTCTTGCATTCGGCCGGATCTGCCTTCCACTTGTAGAGTAAAGTGATCCTAGCCCCCTTCATCGAGGGGGGAGGTGGAAGGACACCATCCTTGCTTGCGTCCACCAGTGTTTGGGAGAGAAGTTGCAGGATTTCTGCTTCGAGGGCTTTGTAAAACGCCACAGGGAGGCCGTCCAGTCCCGGTGCTTTCTCCAAGAGAGAGAGAGAGAGCTTGCACTGCTGCTCTGAGTTCCCCCTCGGAGAGCGGTTCCCGTAGTTTCTGCCAATGGTGTTCAATAACTTTAGGCAGGTTGATATTTTTAAAGAAATAATCTATCGCTGCATGTGATGGGGAATCAAAGGTATACAGGTCCGAATAGTAGTTTAGAAAGTGTGTGTTGATTTCCTGTGCATTTGTACATAATTTGCCATTTGAGGATTGAATGGGGGGCATGTGATTTTTTTTTGGCCTGTCCCTTGAAGAGTTTCATCACCTCTTTCGCTATGTTGAAAGATGGGTTAGTAAACTTCACGGTCCATTTTCGGAGTAGGCTAGTTGTTTCATTCTAGATTTGAAGCTTTCGTGACTGCAAGGATTCATACTCTTAGGTTTTTTCGGTAAAGTCACGTAGGTAAAAATAAATAATAATAAAATAAATAATAAAAACAATAGAAATAATAATAGAAATAAAATAATAAATCACGACGTTTCGGGCACAACACAAGCGTCCGTCATCAGGTGGGACAACCATAGTAAGAAACAATTGCTGAAGTGGGAAAAAAAAGTAGTTTATCTAGTGTCAGCCTGAGCTGATTTATTTCTGCTATTACTTCATTCGAGTAAGAGGTCATTAGTTTCCTATGTGCCCCTGCTATTCGTGATTCGAGCTCCAGTATAGAGGCGTTTTTACTTTATAAGAACCTAGTGTAATAAATCTGCCTCATGACTGCCTTGAAGATGTCCCATAAAGTACTTGCGATCAGCTTTGCTTTTGTTGGGGAGTTCTAATCCCAGTAGTTCCTAATATTGTCTGAAATCTGCGCATTGCATTGAGGGACCATTTTCTGTGAACAAGCTTTTGTAACCCTTTCCGGACTGATGAGCATCAATAACTCTTTTTCTGAGATCATCGGATATTTATTTTAATTGTGGCATGAGATGTTTCTACACACCTGTATGTTGAAGACCAAATTTACAAAGTTCTGATCTTTATATAGGGTGGGCCTCGCAAACTCACCCTTAAAGATCTACCTAATTATTTAAACACCTGATTCTAATTATTTCCTTAATTTAACTAATGAAACCAGGGGTTCACTTACTTTTTCACATACCCTAAACCTTAAATTCTCATTGTTTGCTTAATTCATTCGTAAATTTTGTTTCAAAATATATGGAATTAGTTAATATAAACCCTATTGGATATTTAAGAAAATACCGGTTTTGATTCTAGAAGGGTATCATGGTAAAACTATGGAATTTCCATTATTATAATTTGGGTTCACAATATACCCAGACAGCTGGTGTATCTGTTGCTAGGAGGCAGGGCAAAAGTGTTGCATGACGTAGAAGTGAAATTAGGAGTTCCAGTATTCGGCGCCACCGATAAAATGAGATGCACTCTTCTGTGAGTTGTTTGCGGATCTGTATGTGTGTGTTTGCGCGTGTGCGGAACTATGTCCATCAAAAACAACCCCCCCATATCCTTGGTGGTGCTGAACAGGAACACTGTGGTAGATGTGAGCAATGCCATGGGGGGAAGGCCAATTTAATCGGCTGATCACCTCATGACGCTCGTAACCACATGGTGGCCAAATGGGGGCTCTGGATGGGTGCGAGGGGCTGGTAACTACCTCCACCTAAATTCAACTACCACTAAACTACGCGCAAAAAATCTAACTAAGCTTATGCCGGAGGCCCCAGGGGGGCAGGCGTCTATGATGTCTCCTGGCCTAACCCTATTTGGCAGAGCCAGGATACTAAATCCGTACCCTCCGGGTTCTTCCAGAAATGGCATAAAGCCACTGTGAGTGGCGACGTGGAATATTCAAATGCTCACTGCGGAGGAGAGGCTGTCACTCCTCTGTCGGGAGCTGAACCGGTACCGCCTGGATCTCTGCGATATCCAGGATTGGCTCTGGCTCCAGTCACCATGAGGGGTGGATAATCCTCTACTTGGGGCAGGAGACTGTAAAGCAACAGAGAGTAGCTATTCTTCTGAAGAAAATAATTAAGGGGTGAGGGAGCATGGCGATGAGGTGTGGGAAGCTGTAAGCCCCAGGCTTCTGTGGGCTGGTCTCCCCATCAACCAGAGGTGAGGAGCGGTGTTGGTGGTTGCGTATGCCCCCACCGAAGTTAAACATCAGTGGAGGCATGCAGGCAGGAGGATGCGGAGCTAAGTGGACTTGCCGATAACTGGTATGAACAGCGTCAAGATCGGCCTCTGTGGAGGAGGCTCGTGAAGGACGCTCCTGGGCAGTTGGAGGCAGTCGCCCTCTAGCAACAACAGAGGACAGACGAGCGACGCTTCCAACAACGAGCACAGCACCAGTAGGGGACACATGTGGTGCATCTGCCAGTCATCTCAATCAATAAACCCATAGCACATGGGTCTGTCCTGTGACCACCTGCCAGTGGGGATTCGACACTTCACGTGGCCTTAAAGTGCACATTGCCTGGCACAAGCACCGTGGTGATGTCACCGACACTTAGTGGAAAATGGCGGTTGTTGTTGTGCATCTATGAGCGAGTGTTTGTGTGTGTGACGTTAGCCAGTTGAGATAAATTAATGCAGCATGAGAACAAGTTGTAATAACTCAAATTGGTTTTCTTAGGTTTTTTCGGTAAAGTCACGTAAGTGAAAATTTTAAATTAAAAGTAAAATAAAAATAAAATAAAAATCACGACGTTTCGGAGGCAACACAAGCTTCCGTCTTCAGGTGGAACCGTCACAGCACGATAGCTGTATCAAGTGAAGAGAAATTCCAAGAAAACAGTCCTTGTATATATACTGGTTGAGGGTGGGAGGAGCCAAGGTAGGCCCTGAATATTATTTTTGTGAGGTTCGGTGCGGCTGAAGCACGCTGTTATGAATGAGCCTTTGTTGTGTAAACTAGGTGCGGATGATGTAAAGGTGCGTGTAAATGGGACTGAGCCTTTTGTAATGTAGAGGTGATGCGGCTGAAATCGCTGTCAGGAAATGAGTCTTTGTTGTGTGGAATGGTTGACTGAGCCTTTGTTAGGAATGCTCCAAATATGTGTAGTTAAATATTTTTTACATTGGTGTTCCAAATACAAAAGCTTATCCAGACCACCAGCTCAGAAAACGGAATGTGGGAGAGTGCGTGTGCTTTGGTATCACCACAAACGCTTGGGTTTCCACTAGGAGCAGCATAAATAGCAATGTACATGAGCTAAGCACGCTACAACACCGAACCTGAGATGATATTGATTTATTTCATTGCTAAAACTTGAAATTGCACGAAATATTTTTATATTTAGTAGCTCATTGGCATGTAAAAAAATCAATGTAAAATGTTCACATTTTAAAACGTACATCGAATTAATCAGTGCATAATGACACGGACCAAAAAAGCAATGGAACAAAAGATGAAACGCGTGGAGAGAGGTGCCTGCTTGGAATTACACAAGAAATAATTCCACACACATCACACGCAAAATCGCCTTTCGATTTCCTGTGGCAGCCCCCTCCGTTTGGAATGCGGCCAGTATCACGCTGACTCACAGCAGCGTTCAATCTACACCCTCTATTAAGCGACACTTAAAGGCCCCACCTCCTATTCCCGGCTTTCAATGATGTTGCGCTGAACTCCGTCCCTCAATGTCACTTGTCAAAGTATCAAGGACTTACTCTTTGGTTCTTTCGGTAAAGTCACGTAGAAAGAAAATAAATGAAATAGAATACGACGTTTCGATTGCAACGCAAGCAACCGTCATCAGGTAGAACTAAAATTGAGAGAGAGACAAAACACAGACACGGAGACACACAGACAGACACACAAGCAGAGAGAGACAACACAGATACACAGAGAGAGACACACAACATAGACACACAGATATCCAATGCCTTAAATAGAGAGGGGGGGGGGGGGGGCAGAGAGAGAGGTGGGTCTGCTGGGGCAGCTGCTGGAGCAGAGAAATTAGCATGCCAATGAATCCACCCTGAAGCGACCGAGGGAAAGAAGATCGAATGACCCTATGAGAGCCTAGTACATTTTAGAGAGAAATCGTTTGAGAAAACTAAATTCAGCAAATCTTTTGGAAATGTAATGTAATGCAATACAGAGAGTCGGCTAACACACAGCTAACGCATAGCCTGATTGATTACGATCTCGAAAGATTGATAAAATTAGAAGTTAAGTGTGACATTTTACAAACAGGGACACACAGAAAGATGTGTGGAAATCTACCCCGAAGCGGCCGGGGGAGAGAAAGAGCGAAAGGACATATGAGAACCTGGTAAATTGTAGAGAGAGAAATAGGCCGTTTGAGAAAACAAACTTAGAATTTTTGGGGGGAAATGTAATGCAGTGCAACGCAGAGAGTCGGCTAACACAGTTAACGCATAGCCTGGTTGATTACGACCACCAAAGAGAGAGAGAAAACAACTTACATCCTCCCCATAGAGGTGTTTGAAACTTTTAATCAAGGACTTCACAACGCAGTGTTTGCGATAAAGGTACATATTGTGCGGGAATTGTTGCCAAATCGCCCGTTGTGGCATAAAGCAACTTTACCAAGTGGAGACTTCAGCATTTGTATACACACCATTCTTCAGTGTGCACAGAATATTTCCCAAGCTACAGGCTGGGACGTTCTGTTGGTGGTCGAGCCGACTTGACTGCTATTGTTATGATTCGTGAAGAGGCTGTGAGTGGGTCAGTGTGGTCACGCGCAGGCTGCTACACAGCGTGGGCCACGATGGGTGCTCGCACGCCGAGCCGCTCTCAAGGCTGCTGGTTACCAACTCGCATCGTGCCCGGGGCAAGCGTCGCGACGTGCAGCCGCTCTGCTGATGGAGCCTACGAGCGCTGGGCCAGCGTAGGGGCAAGCGTGCAGATCGAGCCTGGTGCACGGACAACCGTGAATTCGCAAAGCTCGAGAGCCGCGAGCGCACTCCAGTTGGGGATCAAGCCTGACGGGCGGACAGTCCCTGAGTGGACAGCGAGGAATGTTGTCGTAGCACACTCCAGGAGTGGACCAAGCCGGCCGTTCAACACTCTCTTGTGGGACTCACTCACCGTGTGCCCACATTGCTTGCAGTTGGGGACACTCACCTCGTACGAGGACCACGCGTGAACTAATTGACTCTACACTACATATAACCAAATTTCGATTTAAAGCTTTCGTGACTGCAGGAATTCATCTTCTTGGTTCTTTCGGTAAAGTCACGTAGAAGGGAAGTAATAAAATAATAAAAATAATAAAACATAATAAAATAATTCTCACTTTCCGATTTAAAGCTTTCGTGACTGCAGGAATTCATCTTCTTGGTTCTTTCGGTAAAGTCACGTAGAAGGGAAGTACTTCCCTTCTACGTGACTTTACCGAAAGAACCAAGAAGATACATATAACCAGTGAACCCTGTGCATGATTGCAACCGTGAGACACCTTCCCTCCAGAACGTATATTTATATGAATACTGTGTTTGGAGGCGATAGCCTGGTTGTTTTATTTTATTGCGTCATCTTGTTTCGATCATTGATGCTTCTGTAGTGTCTTCAAAAATTATTCACACTGACACGTTGTAACATGTCACCTGCTTACACTTTATTCACCTATTCTTGCACCAGTCATCGGCACTTCTTTCACTATCTGTACGGTCACTGATGTTTAGCTTCTCCCCACTCTTATCTACTTTGCACCTCATTATCCTGCTCTCAGCGACTCTGCACACAGCGTCCTCACACACAGCAACTCCGCACACAGCGTCTCCGCACACAGCAGCTTCGCACACAGCAACTCCACATCTCCACCACTGCCCTTCGCCCGGCGATGACGTGAGTGGCAGCGGCGATATGTCTTCACTCTTGGTTCCCCGCAACAACCCTTGGCCACGACCACCTTCGAGAATCCTCCAGCAGGATCTCGACCCTGACACGTGACCACCCCTAGCCCCCACTTGTGGCCCCTGTGTAGACTTAACCGGTCACGTGTCCTCTGGGGTCAACCAGAGTGCCACGGCCTTTAGTAATCCTTTTTCCCTAGCGTTCACTCCCACAACCTATCCTGTAGGGGTCGGCACTGCACGGTGCCATCCAGCGCTATCAATCAGCGCTCACCGAGCCCCTCTAGGGCTGATAGTGCACCCACATGTAAGTAGTGTTCGCGATGACAATACATCGCACGCCGTGCCTCTCTAGGGCCGGCATTACACAGTGACATTCCGCGATGTGACTACACCACCCCCCCCCCCTTCGTAGTACTCAGCCGTCCCGGCTGTCAACTCCCCCTGTAAGAGCAATGAGGTGACCAAAGCAAACGGTGTGAGCAAAACCCCTATGTGTGCCTCAACCTACCTATACAATATATACACTATCTACAAATGTACAGTAACGGACGGGGAAAAGGGGTGGAAGTACAGAACAACAAAGCAAGGGTAGAGAGAGACAGAGAAAAAAAATGCATTAATAACGCGAATGCTCGGGACCCCCCTCCATCACCAACATCTCCCACTTTCACCATCTAACACCTGCAAGCACAAAAAATACTAGGTTCAGCCAATAACTGATACGGCCTGCCGAGTGTGAAAACCAACTGACGGTGTGGGAGTGTGTGTATTTGGGTCACGAAAACCGAAGAGACTTTGATCGAGTCCTTGTGGCCGGGCCCGCAGGGTAGGTGGGCTCGCTCTCCCTGGAGGTTCTGGGGGGAATTTGCAAATGTCCCATCGAACTTGGCTCCTCACGAAGAGCAGTAGGCTGGGCGGACGGGCTCTCCTCTCCGAATCCAGTGGAGATGGCGCTGTTGGCGGGTCGGGGGACGTTAGACGCGCAACACCTGAGGACCAACATCAGCGGGTATACACCACAGCTCACCGGACACATCTGATACTCGGCCTCTGCGTAGCGGAGATAGAAGGAATTCACGTGGCGTGATGAAAGGTTTGAGGTGAGATGGATGTACAAACCAACTCCGCCGACCCAAGCGAATCTGAACACCCTGAGGCCGAATGACCTGAATCACATCAACCGGCCCCCTCCAGGGTTTAAACAATTTAGGTGACGTACCCACCGATACCTGGGGACAGTGCAGCCAGGCTCTGTCACCTGGAACCCACTCATGTGTGGAAGGACGGGAACACCTCAACCGCTCATTTGGCAATTGGCGCAAATTTAATTTTCTCTGGACGCCTCCCGCACTTCTGAAAGCTTCTGAAGGGTAAAGCGCATGGAGTCAGAAATATTTGATTTAGTCTTGTTTGGCGCGGCTCGTAATTGGACTCTCTTCCGTACATTAAAAAAGAATGGTGAGTAGCTGGTGGATGCGTGAGGGACCATTCTATAGGCTGCCAGGACCCCTGGAACATGCACCTTACAGCGCCCCGAGTCCAAAAAATACGCGCACCCGTCGCTCGGTGGCAATTACGACAGGGCATCCGCATTCGTGTGTCGGGCACCTTTGTGATAGGAAACATTAAAGGAATAGTTCTGGAGGACTTCCAACCAACGTGAAAGTTGGCCAGACGGCTGTTCAATACGCAGCGCATACTGTAGCGCTGCATGGTTAGAGCGCACCTCGACGTGTCTGCCAAACAGATATGGGCGATACTGTTGCACGAAAAAAACAATAGCCAAAAGTTCCCGGCATGTGACACAGTACCGTTGTTCGGCCGGAGACAGCACTCTGCTTCCATATGCGAAAACACACTCGACGCCATTGACAACTTGAGACAGAACAGCTCCAATTCCGGTGTTACTAGCATCTGTATCAAGGACGAACGGCAAGGAAAAGTTGGGGTAGCGGAGGGGAGGGGCATTCACCAAGCTATCCGGGAACGCAACAAATGCGGCCTCCTCCTCCCCCTAATGGAATTTCTTACCTTTTGCCATCAAGGCGTGGAGAGGTTTGGCAATAGTAGCGAACCCGGCGACAAAACGGCGATAATAGGATGCAAAACCTATGAAACTCCACATCTCCCCCACCGACGTGGGGGTCGGCCAAGAACGAATACACGCAGTTTTGTCCGGGTCAGTCGCAATACCTGATTTGCTGACTATGTGGCCAAGATACTAAACAGACTTTTGGAGGTGACACTTCTCTGGTTTAAATTTAAGGTTGGCCGCACGCATTTTAAGAAAGACAGCACGTAAACGTTGGAGGTGTTCTTTAAACGTCAAGATATATCAGGCACGAGTCCCACTGGAGACCAGCCAGGACCAGTTCCATCAATCGCTGGAATGTTGCCGATGCGGAGTGAAGACCCATCAGAAGACGTTTAAATTTGAATAAGCCTTGTGGTGTATGAAAGGCTGTTTTTGGCTTAGAGGCTTCATCGAGTGGCAACTGCCAAAATCCGGATAGGAGGTCAAGAGTGGAAAAGTAATGTGCTCCAGCTAGAGCATCCAGGGAATCGTCCATCCGAGGGAGAGGGTATGCGTTAGCAACAGATATCTTGTTAAGTTTATGGAAGTCAACAAAGAAGCGCAAACTACCATCCTGCTTTTTAACAAGAGCACTCGGGGTTCCCCACGGGCTGGTGGACGGCAAAATTATATCTGCGACTAACATTTAATCAACCGCCAGCCATACGTGTTCTTTTTCTGTAGGGCTCAGCCGGTAGGGATTCTGCCGGATGGGAGCGGCGTCGCCCGTATCGATGCGGTGACTCAAAAGCGTAGTGCGGCCGATGTCAAATTTGCCCTTGCTAAATACATCAGAGAATTCACGCAAGAACACCCTCAACTCCCCCCCTCTGGAACTCTGACAATTCCGCTTTGTCTGAACAAAGCGTATCCATCCACCTCACATCAGAATCGTTTAGTGGCCACGTATTTGACGCGGCCCCCACACTGCCAACGATGCTTCCCGCACGAAGCGCGGGTGAAGCATGAGCTAGCACGGTGCCCTCCTGAATGACCGACGTGTCCAACCCTACATTAAGGACCAACGTCTGGGCCCCTACCAACGTCAACCCACAACGGGTGTTTGGATGATAATGGGAGCAGGACCATTGTAAACGACATGAAGAACGCAAATTTATCAAGTAAAATATCCTTCAGTTACCTATTTAACCGATTTAAACTGTTATTACAATTTTACCCATTTAATCAATCACATGCGTGTCTCGCTTAACGAGCGTTCTTTCTTTTTGCGGCAATTCGATATAACTAGAAATTAGAATCTCGCCAAATTTGTTCGCAAAACGAGCAAATCTTAGCAAAAAAGAGTGGAGACCGATCGATAAAATGTGTCCCGTGGCTGCAGAGGACGCACCATTGCCCGCAGCTGTTTAAGCAGCTGTGCTGCGTGAACCTTGTAGCCGCACCGTAATGGGTGGGTGGCGGGAGGGGTGGATGGGTGGATGGCGAGAGGGATGGGTGGATGGCGAGAGGGATTGGTGGATGGCGAGAGGGGTGGGTGCAGAACCGGCCCTAGACCTTTGGGGGCCCTAAGCAAAATTTGGTTGG
>CM025681.2:1174534-1200776 GCA_014621495.2 Entosphenus tridentatus | reverse complement strand
CACACTCGCATGCGCACACTCACCCACACACTCGCATGCGCCCACTCCCCCACACACTCGCATGCGCCCACTCACCCACACACTCGCATGCGCACACTCACTCACACACTCGCATGCGCACACTCACCCACACACTCACATGCACGCACACACACACTCACTCACATGCACACACACACTCACTCACATACTCGCATGCGCACACTCACCCACACACTCACATGCACACACACACTCACTCACATGCACACACACACACTCACTCACACACTCGCATGCGCACACTCACCCACACACTCACTCGCACACACACATGCACACACACACTCACTCACACACTCGCATGCGCACACTCACCCACACACTCACATGCACACACTCACTCACACACTAACCTACACACTCGCATGCACACACACTAACCTACACACTCGCATGCACACACACTCACCCACACACTCGCATGCACACACACACACTCACCCACACACTCATATGCACACACGCTCATATGCACACACACTCACCCACACACTCGCATGCGCACACTCACCCACACACTCGCATGCGCACACACACACACTCACCCACACACTCATATGCACACACACTCACCCACACACTCATATGCACACACACTCACCCACACACTCGCATGCGCTAACACTCACCCACACACTCGCATGCACACACCCACACACACCAACCCACACACACTCACCCACACACTCGCATGCACACACACTCACCCACACACTCGCATGCACACACACCAACCCACACACTCACATGCACACACTCTCACCCACTCACCCACACACACACTCACCCATACCACTCGCACAGACCCCACCTCCCCGTAGAGTCTTAACAGGGTGGACTAGCACCACGCCCGCCATCCCGACCGCCTTTGTTTCCCCAACGCACACCGCACCACGAACTTTGACGAACTCGGGGAAACCGGCTTCGTATCGCAGCGCCACGACCCCACCGCTCCCCACAGAGCCAAGGATCCCCCGTAGAGCCGCAATGGGGGGTGGGGGCGGCCCGAACCTTTCGTTTCCCCACCTCATTTGAGGCCGAGTCCACCCAGGTGAGGCCCAGGACCGATTTTGGATGCTCGCTGGGTACAGTACACGCACTGTATATGTACTGTACCTCCCCCCGGCGCACTGTGCGGGGAGTCACGTGACGCGCACCGCCGGGGAGGGGCCAGCGAGGTCACGTGGGCGGATCGTGGTCATTATGCAAATCAGGTAAAAGCACAACAAGTTCAAGTTCATATTGGTTCTTTCGGTAAAGTCACGTAGAAGGGAAATAATAAAATCATATAAATATTAATATTATTTTATATAAATATTTATATTATTTTATATATTACTGGTCACCCCGTACCCCTTATAAATCTCAACGTCATCCTAGAAAGTTCCATCACAAGGGAGAAACACAAACAAAAAGACAAAAAAATGGTTGCCCGTATTGAAACGGCTCTACGCCGTATGGACCAGAAAACGAAATATCCATGTACAAGAATACGGTTATTATTTTATATATTTTTTAATATAAATATTGATATTATTTTTATATTTACCTTCTACGTGACTTTACCGAAAGAACCAAGAATATGAATACCTGCAGTCACGAAAGCTTTAACTAAAAATTCAAGTTCATTTATTTGGTATAGTCCTGTGAGCCATTCGGCTCTTGAATCGGGTGCAACCGCAACAAAACAAAAACATGAACAAGAAAACATCTTAAAGTGAATATGTGACTAAGTGCAAACAGAAAATCCAAGAAAAGACAGCTAAATATTGCAGAAAAAACACCGGACACCAACGCTGTGTGCAAAAATCCCAGTGGGATGCAAGTCAAACAACAACCACAAGACAACTTAGATTAAAGCCATCAGTCTTACTCCGTACTACGCCAAACAAACAAAGCGTGCCCTGTGTAATAGGCGACCTTACGGGTAAATTCCCCCCTCTCCCTTCGTGGCCGATATTAGAGAGGCCACAGAGGGGGGCAGAGTGGAATAATACGCCACGGTGGCGAGACGTTAACTACCTCGCCTGGTAGCATAGCTGTTAACCCCTTATCAGTGCCCCCTACCTTATTGCAGACCAATTCAGCCTTCATTGGTCACCCCGTGCCCCTTATAAATCTCAACGTTTATCCTACAAAGTCCCATCACAAGGGAGAAACACAAACAAACAAAAATGGTTGCCCGTATTGAAACGGCTCTACGCCGTATGGACCTGAAAACTAAATATCTCTCTACAAGAATACGGGTAAACCGTATGGGTTGACAGGTATGTGGTATACAGGAGGTCTTGGGTTTGAACCCTGACGCATGATGTATATTTGGAGTTTGCATGTCTTCCCATAGTCGCGTGGATTTTTCTCCGTGACCTCCGGTTTTTCTCCTCCACATAATCAACGTCAGTCGTTTTGAGTATTTGGCTGCTATACATTTCTACGTGATGATAGGCCACTTTGTTGAGCTATCATTTGTGTAAGCCAGGTCGCTTCTGAAAAAGAGCTACATAACTTCGTGGGGCCTTACCTGGTTGATACGATTTGGAGAATGTGCACTTATCAACACTATGACGGCCTGATAAGTAGTATCCATTACACGTGTGTTCTGGTGACCAGTTTTGTAAATCTGCGATGCGCATCGCAGATTGTGTGAGTCTATGGTTTTCTCTGAGTCTGTGTAAGTTTGTGGGTCTCTATGGGAGTCTGTGTGTGTCTTTGTGAGTCTGTGGCTCTCTGTGTGAGTCTGTGGGTTTCTGTGTGAGTCTGTGGGTCTATAGGTGTATGTGTGAGTCTGTCTATTAACAGTTCACATTTCGCACACGATTTGAATCAAAAGCATTTAACGCAGCTGCTGCCCCAGAGTAAATTTTCGAACCATCCAGTTTGTGTCTTGGCATCTCCATTCTGCCATCTCTTTTCTCATTTAAACTGACATAAAATCACTAAAATGTAAGTGAAATATAATTTCACAATATAATTGCTGTTATTATGATTTTTTTGTTATATCTGTGATTGTGGAATGCTTTGCTGTCTGCCAGCCCAGTCAGCCTTGAAAAATAGCTACTTATCTCAATTGGCTTTACTCAATGGAAAATACACTTTTGATTCTGAAACTGGCGAATTAATAGTTACAGAAACAGCCGTTGAGTAACGGACACTTTCCAAACGTATAGATGCTAAATAATGCACTCACTGTATTTCAAAGTCAAATCACACATTGTTGCAGAAACATCTGATTGTCGAGAGCAGTGCTCTTCATTGCCAGGTATGCGCGCCACTGGCGGCCCCTGGTGGCCTTCAGTGCGGCCCCTGACGTGCGGCCCCCCGACAATACAAATGTAAAACAAAAACACCCGCCATCATCATTGTGATGTCAAATACAAATGGTGGTGGTGATGTTTGTGGTGATGATAGCGATGACAGTGGTGGTGATGTTGGTGGGTGGTGATGATAATGTCTTATCGGCGAAAGTAGCCCCCCTCTGAAAGTTTGTGAAAAACACTGGTGTAAAGTCACGTAGATAGAAAATGTATAGATCGCGACGTTTCAATCGCAACAAATGCAATCGTCATCAGGTGAAACAAACACAGCAGGAGAACTGCTGACGTAGGAGAAAGAGCTGCTGCAACTATTGCCGTGTTTGTTTCACCTAATGACGGTTTCTTGTGTTGCGATCGAAACTTCGTGATCTATTAATTTTCGATCTACGTGACTTTACCGAAAGAACCAAAGAGCATGGATTCCTGTAGTCACGAAAGCTTCAAATCAAGACTGGTGTAAGATTAGTTATTGTGAGCAGTGCATTGCTGGGCCACCTCAGAATCAACATCTTTACTTCTGCTGGAGGAATCCGATGAACTATGAAGCTCTTTTTCACAGCGAAGTAGGTGCCCATTACCAGGCTAATACATTGCTGAGGCGGATAAGTCTGAGCATTAAAATGTGAGGCAGTGCACACATGGACACAGCCGTGAAACTGAAATATATACCGTGCAATGTAAACCCAAGCGGCCTAAGGTTCGTGCAACACTCAACGGAATAGCGAGCAGCCTCTCCCCATCATTGTCCCCGGTCTCAATGCGAGGGGCTAGCGGGGGAGTGGGAGGGGCTAGTAATAAGTAAGAGGGTCGAGCGGGAGTGGGAGGGGTTAGTAAGAAGTAGGAGGGGCTAGTGGGTGAGTGGGAGGGGCTCAAGGGAAGTGTGAGGGGCTCTTGGGGAGTGGGAGTGGCTAGTGGGAGTGGCTAGTCTAGAGTGGGAGGGACTAAATCTTGACAAAGCTTTTGTGACTGCAGGAATTCATATTCTTTGGGTCATTCGGTAAAGTCACGTCGATAGGTTCAAAGAAAATAACAAAAAACTACATTTCGATCGCAACACCAGCGTTCATCATCAGGAAGAGGGAGTTAGCTTCTAAAGGCAAACTGTTTATAAAGGTGTATAGTGCTGAACTTTACGCGGACAACTTCTTCCTTTTCTGTCGTCACTTTATTTTGTCCAACACAGGACATTTTGCCGCCATTCTCCAGCGCGTTCTCCGCTCGCTCGCGGCGCTCTGCCAGCCTCGCTCGCTCCGTTCCTCCCTCTCTCTCCGTCTTTCCCGACTCCCCTCTCTGCTTCTCCGTGCCACTCCAGCCGTCGCTCTCTCTCGGCTTCTCCGTCTCACTCCGACTATCTCTCTCGTTCAGCTTCTCCGTCTCTACACTTCTTCTTCTACTCCACTGCTACTCTACACTTCTTCTACTCCACTGCTACCCTACACTTATTCTTCTTCTCCACTGCTACTCTACGCTTCTTCTTCTGCTCCGACCGACTCTGTCCAGCTCCCAGCACAACTCCCCGTCTCACTCTGACTCTACCGTATTTATGCCCGTCCCTATCAATTTCCAATTAATTACTGGCGTCCCCCCCAACGCCCCGCGCCCCCAGCCCCCGGCGCCACCTGTCCCCATTCCCAGACTTAAAGGCGGCACCCTGCCCCTGACAACAACAACCGGCCAATCACTGCCCTGCATCCATAATTGCCTAACCGGCCGTCTCCGTCTCCCCCGTTGTCCCCCAGCATGTCCCGGTACTACCCCACTGTTCCCAGCCCGCACGTGTTTACAATTATCCCCCTTGGCGCGCGTTAAACCACTACAAAGGTATGAAAAGGGCGTAGCACAAATGTCAGCAGCCAATGTTAATGTAAGTGGTGGGCAGCGATCGCGATGGTGGTGGGTTTGCCACCAATCAAAGGGCTGCCAAGTAAACATTTGCATGTTAATGTAAGATTACATTTATCACACTAACACAGCCACCTCGCTCACCGAGCTCGATGTTGCTGCTCTTCGATCTCCCATTAACATGCTAATCTCTCACATTAACATTGCCACCTCAGGGCGTTGGCCGTGGAGGCCGCTCAACGATCTTACATTAACATGCTGCTGACATTTGGGCTAAGCCCATTTCATACCTTTATAAACAGTTTGCCTTTAGAAGCTAACCCCCTCTTCCTGATGATGAACGCTTGTGTTGCGATCGAAACGTCGTAGTTTTTTGTTATTTTCTTTTAATCTATCTACGTGACTTTACCGAAAGACCCAAAGAATATGGGAGGGACTAGTTGGGAGTAGGAGGGCCTAGTGGGGGAGTGAGAGGGGGGAGTGGGAGGGGTTGGTCGGGAGTAAGAGGGGCTAGTGGGAGGGGCTAGTGTGGAGTAAGAGGCCCTGGTGGGAGAGTGGGAGGGGATATTGGGGGGAGGGGCTAGTGGTGGAGTAGGAGGGGCTAGTGGGGGAGTGGGAGGGGCTAATTTGGGGTAGGGGGGGCTATTTGGTGAGTGGGCGGGGTTAGTGGGTGACAGCTTGACTCTGCGCCTCAGTCACGCATGATATAGCACGAGAACAAATTAATGTGTTTACACATGGCATAGTTATCATTATTAACATCTCCACGACTCTTTTGTCAGTGCGCACGTTGCTGATCCGTATGTTGTAGCAGGCAATGCGGTCTGATCGAAAACATTATTCTTCAGCAACAGCGTTTGTTCACTATCAAGTTCAATTTTACAAAAACATTCCAAACCTTTTTTTAATCTCACTGTGATCCTGGCCAATCTTGAATAACTGCCCTAGGTTGTATCCCTCCGGTAAAGATCATCTCGTGAATTTTGTAGTGCATGACTTAATGTTCAGTTGCACGTAGAGCCCATTGCCAATCCACTGCTAGATGATGGCCCTCCTGTACCATGCCGGCCGTGGGTGGTTGCTTAACCATACTTCACCACACTGGGTTTGATCTTCCACGAAGCTCATGGTCCACCCTAAACCGCATCTACTGCATAAACCATGGCAGTAGATGTGGATACCTGATGCACAAATGGAAAAGGAAACATCTCCAGTGTGCGACTGTGGTCATCCAGATCAGACCTTACAATGTAAAACGATGCAATACCTGAATCACGAATACGGATACATCACGGCGATACACACTCCACTACTCCTGATGGACGTGGTGGCGAGATGTTATCTTCCTCTCCTGCGATGAAGGACGTCGTGAGTTTGATCCTAACCCTGATGCCTGCAGTATATTTGGAGTTTGCGTCTCTTTCGTGGTCGCATGGAATTTTCTCCGGGACCTCCGGTTTTTCCCCTGAACATTTATAAACATGCGCGTAGAGTTTTTGGCTGCTATAAATTACCACAAGGTAAGCCTCTTTTTGTTGAGATATGATTTGTGATAGCCAGGTCGCTTCGGAAAAAGAGCTATATAGCTCGGTAGGCTTTACCTGGTAAAATGACAAAATTTAATTGAATAATCTTCTGATGTGGTTGATGGTTCCGCCAGTGTATTTGAGAAGTAACATAAAATCCAGGAGGTCTGATGTCGCTATCTGGAGTGAGGTGTTTATTCTGGTGGCCTATAACACCTGCGTATGCATATGCAGTATACCGAGTTGAACTCCGTTCTTCGTCGCTGCTTAGTAAATAGGGATAATGATACGATTCTGTTTTAGTCAATTAACCAGATTGTCTTTCCATAGAAAACGTTAACTTAAGCAAATAAAACTTAGAACTAGTGTAATAAAGATCGTGGAAGCGACTTCTGGAATCCAGTCTTTATTTGTCTTTCGTTCACAACACTCCCATCTTACTCCTTCGCGCTGCTGACAGACAGCGTGAGAGGGAGAGAGAGAGACATGCGCGGCCACGTGGCAGCCTGGACCCTGCTCCAGCGTGGCCTCACCCTCTGTTCGTTCCAGATCTGATCACGTGTTGTCCGTCTCCACCCCTTTTAATACCCGGGTCACGTGGTACCTTTCCACCAATCCTGGTTACCCTCTATGGAATCTTCTAGACTCCATCGTACGCTCCCAGGACCACGCCCCTGACTCGTCCCCCCATTGGCTGTGGCTAAAGCTGCAGAACCAATCCTCTACTTACAGATGCCACCTTCCCATTACGTCAGGGCCACGCCCCTAGACTTCCCCCCATTGGCTATGGGCCAGGACCGGCAGAGCCAATCATCGTAACGAGGTGTGATCCATCAGCAACCCGGATATATCCTCACATTACATTACCCCCCCCCCCCCCTGGTGTAAAAAGTCAGCCGTCTCGGCTGGGAAAAGAGTGACAGCCCGGATCCCTTTGAATAACATCTTAGGGCGTCAATGACGCATTAACAAGGTAAGGGGAGTAGGTGCCAACGCGCAGAGGAATTAAAACATTAAAACAACAGACATACATTAGGGCGCCCCTGTAGCGCAGTAACACCAGGGTGACAGACCGCAAGGAAAACAGTATTAGTGAAATGGGAGAGACTTCGACCGCGTACGCGATACCGGACCCTCTCCTCCCGTCGCGAGTGGTTGCCTCGCCGACTGTTCAGCAGGAGGTGGTTGCAATGGAGAAGAAGAAGAATTTTCGGTTTCCGTTGTGTCTGGGACAGGCCCCGTTGGAGGTGGAATGTCCGGGGTCTCATCGTCCTTCAAAACCTGTGCGTCTGCGGGGGGTAGAACACAGCCCCGCTGAGGATCAATCGGCTCAATCGGCGAGGCAAGTGGCACATTCGGCACGCCAGACCCCAGCAGGTCAACAAGTGTGGATGAAGGGCCAGCAAGCGGGTCAACATAGGGCTTGAGCCGCAATGAATGAACATACCAACGACGTTGGCCGTACTGGATGCGAACACTCTGGGGATTCCGAATGTCCACAAGCCTCACAGGCCCCCGCCAAGGCCTGTGCAGTTTAGGGGACGTACCCACTGGCACCTGAGGGAAATGGAGCCATGCCATATCGCCCACCGACCAAGGCATGTCAGTTCGCGATCGACGTGCACACCTCTCGTTCCTTGCCTGCGTACGGGCCGTCGCACATCTGGCGGCCTCTCGCACCTCCGTAACCCATTTAAGCGAGTCCCGTACGTGGTCAGGCAAGGAAGGGGAAGGTTGTTTCCCCGCTGCACCAAGTTGCACATCAATCGGGGGTACATTCTCACGGCCATACATCAGGAAAAATGGCGAATATTCTGTGGACGCGTGCGGAACACATGCGATATGCCGCCAGGACACCCGGTATGTGCAAGTCCCAATCGGTTTGTTTTTCACTCACCGTGTGCAAAGCATGGCTGAAACGGTGCGGTTAAATCGTTCCACCATGCCATCCGTTTGTGGATGGTAAGGGGAAGTGCGGATTTTCTTTGTACCCAAGGCAGAGCACACGTCTTTGAGCAATTTAGAGGAGAAGTTACGTCCTTGATCCGTGAGCAGCCCTTCAGGTGCTCCCTTATCCATGACGTACCCATTCAAGAAAGCCTCGGTGATGGATGAGGCCGTTTGGTCAGCTAGAGGCCAGGCCATAGGCCAGCGAGAAAAGTATTCGACCCCGACCAAAAGGTATTTATTTCCCCTAGCCGATGGAGGGAATGGGCCCAGGATATTCAGAGTGACCAGCTCATTAATACGGGACACCTTGATCGATCGTTGGGGCGGGACATAATTTTGACGTGGCGGTTTCCGCTTTGCACAATCATGGCATGACCGGATAAAGTTAGTGACATCCGCTGTCATGCCTGGCCAAAATAAATCCTGCTGCTTCGCGGCCAATGTTTTCTGCACGCCAAGGTGCATCAGCTTGTCGGCGGATCAGATCGTGGCGAAGGGACGTCGGCACAACCAGGCGTGAACGGTCCGACAACCCATCTGTACACATCAGTAATCCCGCCTGGCCCCGAAACAACTGCCATTTCTATCCTGCCAAATGAGATCTCGGTTTCCCGACCAATTCCCGCAGTGGAGCCAAAGAGGCATCAGCCTCTTGCTCACGTAGCCACACCGAGTGCGGCAATTGCAGTGTATTGTCGGCGCCAACGGGTACATCCTGGCCTTCATCCTTTGACATTGACCCCATGACCGGACAGGGCGAGGTGGTAGGCAGCACCACACAGCGGTGCGTATCCATTAGACAGGCGCAGGGAGGAGTTGCGGGCAACCTAGAGAGAGTGTCCGCGTTGCCATGGTGAGTACCCTTGCGGTATGTGATATTGAAGGGAAACTCCTGCAGCGATTCTAACCACCGAGCCAATTGACTGGACGGTTGTTCCAATTTCAAGAATATTGCAAGGCAGCATGGTCAGTGCGCACGAGGAATTTCCTTCCATACAGGTACGGCCGGTACTGGCGAACAAAATGGACGATTACCAGCAATTTCCATCATGTCACGCAATAGCGCATCTCGGCAGGAGACAGAACCCTGCTGCCATATGCCACCACTCACTCGACCCCGTCTTTTTGTTGCGACAAAATGGCCCCTATGCCGATGTCGCTAGCATCTGTGTCAAGGATGAACGGCTGGAAAAAGTCTGGGTAGTCTAGTGTCGGAGCGGTGGCCAGGCGATCCCGGAGAGATTGAAAAGAGCGCTCCTCTTCCGGGCCCCATTTAAATCTCTGATTCTTCCCTGTCAGAACATGCAGCGGCTTAGCCAGCATCGCGAAATTCTTAACAAATCGGCGATAGTAGGATGCAAACCCTATAAACCGCCGTACGTCGCCCACTGAAGTGGGCGTGGGCCACTCTCGGACACACAACGTTTTCTGAGGGTCCATGGACACACGGTCAGAGCTGACGATGTGTCCCAGGTAGCGGACAGATCGTTGCAAAAGGTGGCACTTCCTTGGTTTAAATTTGAGGTCAGTCGACCGCATCCTCTGAAAGACAGTCTCCAGTCGTTAGAGGTGTTCTTCGAAGGTGCGACTGAATACGATGATATCGTCCAAATGTATGAGGCACGTTTCCCACTGCAGCCCTGCTAGCACCAGTTCCATCAGGCGTTGGAACGTCGCTGGTGCCGCATTCAAGCCCATAGGTAGGCGGTTAAACTCAAAGAGGCCCTGCGGCGTGCAGAACGCCGTTTTCGGTCGGGACGTGTTATCGAGGGGAAGCTGCCAAAACCCAGACGACAGGTCGAGGGTAGAGAAGAAATTTGCCCCTGACAAAGCGTCCAACAAGTCGTCTATCCGTGGCAAGGGGTATGCGTCCGCCATGGATATCTTATTTAATCGGCGGAAGTCTACACAAAACCTCGTTCCGCCATCCTTTTTAACCAACACCACCGGCGCGCCCCAAGGACTGTTGGACGGCGAAATTATATCGGCCGCCAACATGTCGTCCACCGCGCCACGCACGTGTTCCCTTTCTGCAGGGCTCATGCGATGCGGGTGCATACAAATCGGTCCCGCCACACCGGTGTCGATATGGTGCGACAAGAGCGAGGTATGGCCCAAATCCAAATCGTTTTTACTGAATACGTCAGCGTACTCCGACAATAGTGAATGCAAGGCGCTCCGCTGCATGGCTGACAAGGACGTATTTTCCCCGCACAATTCTCCGATCCATCGATCGTCCGAACGATCGGATTGTGGCACGCCAGCGGCCATTTTTGTGGGTTGGTCGCTCTCCAAGCTGGTGAAATTGGTAGTGGTGTGAGCCAACACTGAGCCAGCCGGGACGACGACCCGGTCCGGGCCCCCATTTAACACTTGTATAAACGGGGCCTGACCAGGCCAAACGATAGTTTGAGCCGCCACTAGGGAAAAGGATTTTGCCACAGAGTTTGATGGGGACAACAACACACTGTCGCATCGTCCACGGCTTCCAAGCACTTTCGGTAACACAGCGGAATAGGCATTTGTGAGCCTGATGGTACTTCTTCCGTGACAGCAACAATTGCATTAACAGCGTTTCCTGGGGGTGAACGGCCCAGCAGGGACGGCAGGAAGGACATTCTATGGCCCCTTGGCATTTCCAAGCAACCTTGATCGACGAGAATTTTAACGGGCATCCGACGAAGAAAATCGGTGCCCAATAAGCATGGGACGGCCAATGAATGCGAGATCAAAACTGGTCCCACCATGGTGATATTTTCTATAGCAATGCGCACATCTGCTCGCCCCAAAATACCCATGCTACCCCCATTCGCAGCAACGCATGCATCGTTAGCCGGTTGGATCCGCGACATAGGAATGGACAGGAGATGAAAAATAACATCGGAAATTATGGTTGCAGACACGCCAGTGTCCATTAAAATACGGACATCGATCCCATCGATAGTACCCCGTACCATCGAGGACCCCGACGCGGCTGCCACCACCCTTCGAGACAATTTTTTCCATTCTGTAACCGAGTGTGGCATCGACCCAGGTGACCCACAATTCCCTTGAGGAGTGCAAACATTGGTGCGAGTGGATGCGTGATGTGTCAAGACCTGCCGGGTGTCCGATATGTGCCGACTTGTCCGAGGGTGCCGTGGATCCGCGTCCGGTGGAGGAGATGGAATTCGGCCCGACGGGAGCTGAGGAGGTTGAAGTCGGCAGCAGCAATCCCGGGCGAAATGGCCTCGTCGGCCACACTTGAAACATGTGGCCGCCGCTGCCCGGCGGTCGGTCGTCCCGGTCCCCGCTCGTGGACGTCTGGCCCCATCACGCTGCTCGCGTGGCCGGCGTTTCCGGACCCAGCGGGGAACGGCTGCCATCACCTCGTTGTCGCTGGAGTCATTGGAGCTGTGGACGACACAATGTGGGATCCATCCCAACGGTGGCCTGTCTATCTCAGGATCTCCTGTCCATGCAGCCATCTGGTCCCAGCGTTTGAGGTTGAACTTGGCAAACAAAAAGCGCGCCGCCCATCGAGACATTAGTGGTTCGTGGCCGCACACCGGTAATGATATGTTAAGTTCCTGGGACAACTCAATCATTCTAGAAAGGATGAGAGGATCCAGGAGATCGGCTGACAAATCGGGGTAGGCGGCCATGGCAAGCGCCAACAGCGCCCCTCAGTAGGCCAAGGGCGATTCATCCGCTCCTCGACGCCGCTGCATGAATTTCCTGGTAGCTGCCGTTGGCGGCTCGTAGAACCCCGCCATTTCCGCGAAAGCGTCACGCAGCGTCTTTTTCTTACTCGCCGGGATGGAGTGGAAGACTGCCAAGGAGACGTCGTCCAATAGCATGGGCAAAGCCTCCAACGCTTCTGCCTCCGTCCATCGCACCGACCGAAGGGCTGACTTGAACCGCCACGTGAACGCGCTCCTGTCGCCCCCGGCGACAAATTCTTTAATTTGAGGAAGGCGATGGCCGCGGTGAATATCCGAGGCCTCGGGCGTGTCAGATCCTGCTCCCCGCGCAGCACGCGGCTCCGTCAAGATGGCGTCCGGCGGCCGCGTGGCAGCAGCCCCGCCCAAGATGGCGTCCGGCGGCCGCGTGGCAGCAGCCCCGCCCAAGATGGAGGCCTCCCCCTCCGCGGCAGGAGTAATGGCGGATGGCGTTTCCCGCTGAAGATCTTGGTCATCGGCACTTGGGTGAGTTCCACGTGGCCGACCGATGGCTGCTGATGACGCGACCGCCGTTGCAAGATTTAGCAGGATCGCACGGAGCGACTCTATCTGCTCCGCCACCCGACGCCACCCCTCGTCCGCAGCCGGAGACGTCGCCTCACCAGCCTGTCGTCGATGCGCGGTGTCGGGGAGGGCGGCAGACGGCGGTAGAGGACCCGTGGCTTCCAGCAGCTCGTCCGCCTTGACATCTTCATCCGACGGAGGATCCGGTGGGTTTCTCTTCTTGACGTGCTTGGGCATTTTCTAATAATTGTCCAAACGGTCTCAAGAAGCACTTCTGTCACCAATGTAATAAAGGTCGTGGATGCGACTTCTGGAATCCAGTCTTTATTTGTCTTTCGTTCACAACACTCCCATCTTACTCCTTCGCGCTGCTGACAGCGTGAGAGGGAGAGAGAGAGACATGCGCGGCCACGTGGCAGCCTGGACCCTGCTCCAGCGTGGCCTCACCCTCTGTTCGTTCCAGATCTGATCACGTGTTGTCCGTCTCCACCCCTTTGAATACCCGGGTCACGTGGTACCTTTCCACCAATCCTGGTTACCCACTATGGAATCTTCTAGACTCCATCGTACGCTCCCAGGACCACGCCCCTGACTCGTTCCCCCATTGGCTGTGGCTAAAGCCAGCAGAACCAATCCTCTACTTACAGATGTTACCTTCCCATTACGTCAGGGCCACGCCCCTAGACTTCCCCCCATTGGCTATGGGCCAGGACCGGCAGAGCCAATCATCGTAATGAGGTGTGATCCATCAACAACCCGGATATATCCTCACATTATACTAGCTTCAACCATCTTGGTTTCATCAGCAGTGTCAGACTGAGAGGCGGATCTAGAAACTAGGGAGAGTTGGGGAGGGGCGGGAACAGACGCTGCTTGATGAATTACCAGATGCTATTTGCAATAGCTCTGCGTACGAAATAAGAGAATGTGTTTAATAC
Source organism: Entosphenus tridentatus (assembly GCA_014621495.2). Lineage (NCBI taxonomy): Eukaryota > Metazoa > Chordata > Hyperoartia > Petromyzontiformes > Petromyzontidae > Entosphenus > Entosphenus tridentatus. The sequence continues at coordinate 1,186,938 of CM025681.2, read as the reverse complement.
AATAAACAAAGGATGCCCTGCCGTGGAACCATAATTGCTAAAAGCACGCATGGGATTACAAATGCAGTTTTGCTCCTTTGTATGCCGTGACTCATTCAATTGTTCTTTTGTATTTTATCGGGGTGATTGATCGAGGTACGTACAAAGACAATTTCCCCCGTATAACCTTCACATACTCTAGGGGCAAGTGCTGTGAGCAAGCACCTATTATGGCCGGAAAGGCACACGAGGGGGTGGGTGGCCAGCACCGCGCTCGACCGCCTTTGTCTACCAAGTAGCGATGTTTACACATCGTAGTAGATATAGTATACTCATTTGAGGCGGTTTCGACCTAGGCGAGGCCCAGAACCGGCTTAGATAATCGTCACTGGTGTTGGCCGTGAGCAGGAATCGAACTCGGGTGGCCGGGTTTATAACGCAGCTGCTTTGACCGCTGCACTACCATTCACCACGTGGTGCAGAAACACCGCGGTCATTCGCGAAAAATCTAGAAAAATAACCGACACACGCGTGAATAAAGATGCGTGTAAACGCATGCTGGGAATGTATGATGAGAGGCAGAGGAGAGGAGCACGTGGCTTAGAGAATTAACGCAGGTTAACATCATTAGAGAGCTAATGAAACCGAGTGACATAATGAACCGAGTGGGCTTGGGCAGGACGGGATAACTCATTGGTCAAGGCTAACAACCCAAAATGAATATTACGCATCCGAGATTGAATCCGTTGGGCGCAGCTGCTAAAAATCCTGCTGGATGAGTTTCCAGAGGCTATCATAACAGGGCTAGCCAACCTGTAACAGACCAAGAGCCAAAAAGTTCCCGTGAGTTCTGCAAAGAGCCAAGTTTTTTTTAATTATATTACTGCATATCATACAACTTCTCATTCAACTTATTTTTTTTTGCGACTGTGATAGGAGTATGTTCTATTTTTCGATTTAAAGCTTTCGTGACTGCAGGGATTCATCTTCTTGGTTATTTCGGTAAAGTCACGTAGAAGCGAAATAATAAAATAATATGTTTTAATGTTATTATTTTATTATTTCCCTTCCAAGAGTATGTTCTACTTTATGCTCTTTCGATAGAGCCGCATGTGGTGGATTAAAGAGCCGCATGCGGCTCGTGAGACGCCAGTTAGCCACCGTTGCTCGAAAGTTACCAGTCGATCCCCACATGACATGTAGCAACAGCATAGGGAGGCCTTCATCCAGCAGTGGATCGACCATGGCCGACGACGACGACAGCGATCTTATTTTATGTTACTGAAGCGCCTTAGCTCAAGGCGCTTTATGTAGTTTAAAGCGGGCATAAAAACCAAGTGATTGAGATGATGGCAGAGACATGCAAGGGCCGAGGAATGAGCTCCCGTAACCGAGGTCCCGTGATGGGTCACGAAAGGGCTATAGGGGAGGGAAAGGACACGACGGAGTGGAGGGGCGAGGGGATGGAAGAGGAAGGGAATGGGCGATGGAGAAGAGGCGAGGCTTCAAGAAAGGAACGGACGGAGGTTATGTAAGTTGTACACGAAGCGTATGCGTGTCAGTGAGTTCGTGAACCGGTCCGGGGCCTCCACCAGGTAGACTCGGCCTCAAAATGAATACCTGGTGAGGTGTATAAACATTGTCACTCGGGAGACAAAGGCGGCCGAGCGTGGTACTGGTCATCCACCCTGTCATAGGTGCTTGCTAACAGCATTTCCCTTAACAGTCTGTTAAGACTATACAGGGAGTTAGTTCTGTCTTTGTGCAAGCAGTGCTACTTTGCCTACTGCTCAGACGCCGTCACCACCACCACGGACAATACAATGTGACGTCTCCCGCGTGTGTGTTCCTACCTCCAACAATGCACGCAAACGGCAGCTGCTGCTGCTTCTGCTGCCTAACAGGCGTCGAATTGCAAAGTCAACAAATTCAACTAATTAATCGTCATTCCTCGTGCCAAGCAGAAGGAAGATCATTCGATGTCGGGGCTGATCGGTGGCGTATTTATAACTGAACCGATCATGGCCCACCCACCTCAACCCATCCCAAATGTACTCACAAATACTGGTGAATTATGGTCAAACAAACCCCATGACTGACACGGCGTGGGAAAGACCTTCATCCAGCAGTGGATTGACAGAGGGGCTGAACCACTCGCCGTGGTGCTGTGTGGTACACGCCAGCCCATCGTCACATTTCTCTCCATGTGGGAATCTTGCGGAACTTCGTGTGAGTAGAGTGGCCCACGCAAGCGGATCTTACATAACTACCTTTGAGATCCCACCTTCAAGTAACCCAAAACCAATAACCGCCATTCGCCAAAGTGATGATATCACCACGGTGCCTGTGCTAGGCAAGGTGCACTTTGAGGCCACGTGAAGCCTCGAAGGCTCTCTGATAGGAGGTGACGGGACAGACGCTGCTAGATGACTGGCAGATGCACCAATTGTACCCCCTACTGTGCCAACGTGCTGCAATTTTGCCGCCCGGCGCTTTGCTCATTGTTGTGAGTGTCACTATTTTTTTATAGCTTTATTTTGGTGATTTTGAAAACGCTTTGGTCTAACCATGTTTGTTTGTTGTAGTGCACAGTTAGCCTGCTAACTTTAATCTACATTGTCTTATGGTTGTTATTGTTTGACTTGCATCCCACAGGGATTTTTGCACAGAGCGTTGAGGTACGGTGTTTTTTTTGGAAGACTTTGCTGTTTTTTCCAGGATTTTTCTGTTGCGTGTAGTCACTTTCAGCTGTTTCTTGTTCATCTTTTTGTGTTGTTGCGGTTACACCCGAGTCAAGAGCCGCATGGCTCACAGGTTTATACCTAATAAATGAAACTGAAATTCTGCCCTCCGTTGTTGTTAGAGGGTAACTTCTTCCAATTGCCTAGTTGCTTGGTTAAAGTGACCCCACACTTGCCCATAGGTTCTGCCACAGAAAGTAATGTTCTTCACTTGATAGTCAAACCCATAATTTTCTTTCTGACGTGCTGGAATTTAGCCAAAATTAAGTTTAGGATACAATGTAAAGTTCACGCGGTTTTTGTGCAGTCATTACTTATTGGTCTGAGACCATAGGTTTGCTACACAACTCAGAGCTCTGAACTCTGAACCACCTGTTATCTCATTCTCATAAATCAATCACTCACCAGTGATTAGTCGCCTCCTGTGTCTCTTGCCCGCTCACCCGCCCACCCGCCCGCCTGCTCCCTTGCTCGCCCGCCCGCCCGCCAGCGATAGCAGAGTTTGGCAGATCGCAAGCAGCGAACGAACACATGCGAAAAAAGACAAACGCCAGTGCCTTTTGAGTAGGGGAATCGGGCCTGGTTACAATGTCCCCAGGTCCGGGTGGGCACGTCAGCTAAGCTACACCGTCTATGGCAGGGTCCTGTAGAGATTGTCCAAGTTCTCCAGATAGGACGTCAGTGATGGGTGGTGGTCCATCCGAGCCGTTTAAAACCATATAAGGAACCACCGACACAAGATGTTATGTAGGTTCAGAAAGGGCACGTCCAGGGGTGTCGTGAAGAAAGCCAGGGAAAAAGGCATCCTCCTCCGGAAAAAACTGCTCCCACACTGTCTTCCCCTCTTCTCAGGAACGACCACAATGAAGATCAGCAGGATGGAGGAGGCCGACGAGGTCATCCACGAAAGCGCTGGGGAGGAGCATAGATGTGAGAGTACCATTTGGTTGTGTATTGCCTTGTGCTGAAATGTCCCCCCTTAACAGGGTAGTTAACATAAAGGTTAGCTTAGTTGACCATACATGCGGTATACACTGGTAAATTTTGGTCATAGCACCTTCCCACCCTTGCTTCAAGGGTCTATGTTATGCGGTAACCTAGAAGTTTAAATGTTATTCATCCCATGTGCGCAGGGAAAATGCCTTTGTAGAGATCCCACAGTCCACATGTGTTCAGTCCCCTATTGTATCGCCGAGACGGTTATTTTTTTTTTTGGGGGGGGGGGGAGGTGATGTAGGGGACTATACAAAGTGCTAGAAGGCACACATTTAGACAATTGGAAGCAGGTGGCACTGTAATTATCTTTATTTCTTCCTTATTCCTTATTCCTTCTCCTTCTCCTTCTTTCTTTATTTCTCTTTTATTTATATATAAAAGTCTCCGTGCACACGCGCTTGCAGGGGATTTGGCTCTCGGATGGTGGGTTTTAAACCCAAAAAATTTTGCCAGCCGGCACGCCCTAAGCCCCACGGTGGGAATAGGCTATTCCGTTTTCACGTCCGTAAACTTTAAAGTCGTTTAAAAAATTTGTGGCATTCTTATTTTAATTCTTTACTTATTGCGCAACATCGACCGTACCAACTCACGACAATTGCCTCGGGGGGGGGGCGGGGAGGTCGGACCCTGCCAAGTGATGCGCGTTCGGTCGAGCTCACGGAGACATTTTTTTTCCGCGTTTAACATGAAATAAATATACACATCACGCTGCGGATTTTTCTTCACAGTCTCATGTCCTCTTCGCACCCCCCCCCCAACACAATGCGTGCAGTTACTGCTATAAAGTCCTTAGATATTATTATTATTAAAGCGCTTATATAGTATTAGTATGGCTCGGGCAGGGGGATGGTGGGGGGTGGTAGCGGCCCAGCTCGCATTCTGGCAATGTCTCACCTCCGGCTTGCCAATCTAGGCGAGGCCGCGGGCTCTGCACGGGACGAGGCTACACCACGCCAATGTAAAGTACAATTTTATTGAATGTTTCGCTAATAAGTCAGGTTTATTGTTTGCTATTATTAAACAAATAACTTTACAAATATTACAAACATGTTTGTGTGCAGAGAACAACTCTGCTTCATTGTTTACTATAATCAAACTAATACGTTGCCTGATATTACAATCATAATGTTTGTGTGCAGAAAACTACATTTTCATTCTAGATTTGAAGCTTTCGTGACTGCAAGGATTCATACTCTTAGTTTGTTCGGTAAAGTCACATAGGTAAAAATTTAAATAATAAAAATCACGACGTTTTGGAGGCAACACAAGTCTCCGTCATCAGGTGGGACCGTCACAGCCAGATTTGCTGCATCAAGTGAGGCAGGGATTCCAAGATGCAAGTTCTTAAATACAAGTTAAGGGGGAGGAGAGGGGGGGAGCTTATCAGAATGTGGTAGCCAATGAATGGAACGTATTGGGAGGGGGGCGGGGCTAAAAGAGAGCACGAGGTGTACGTAGACGTGGACATGTTTGTGCACAAGCACCTGTTGGAGCACATGATAGAAGAGAACGAAAATGCCCATGTTGTGTTTACCAGTGTTGGCTGACAATCAAATACGAAAAAGGAAAGTACTGTTAAACGCTGGGGATGTTAACACTCCGTAAAGTAAAATAGTGCCTATCAAATAAGATGGTCCAAAAATGTGTAGTTAAATCTTTTTTGCATGGTTAATAACATCTTTCACATGATTCAATTTACTGATACGTAGTACTGCGATGCTGATAGCTGTGCCATCATCGGGTATTGCTGTGCACGTCGATGCGTGTGTGTGAGTCGATGTGTGTGTTTCAGTCCATATGTGTGTGCGTGTTAGTCGATGGGTGTGCATGGCTCCATGTCAGTGTTTAAGTCAATGTGCGTTTGTGTGTCTATGTGTCAGTCAGTGTGTGTGTGTGTATGTATGTCCATGTGTATGTGTATTGACATAAGAGGGGAGGGGCTGCTGGGGGCTCTGGGACCCTAGGCAACCCAGACGCTTAAGCCCCTTGGCGCCAGGCGCTAGGTTCCCAGGCAACCCAGACGCTTAAGCCCCTTGGTGCCAGGCGCTGGGAACCCTAGGCACCCCAGCCAGTTAAGCCCCTTGGCGCCACCAACGGGGGGGGCTGTGTGTGCTCTGTGGGATATCTGGGGGCGGACACAACCCCACTCCTCGTTGGGGACGAGGCATAAAAGGGCAGCTCCCTGGCCGATCAGGGCCAGTCATGTGAGGACCCTGGGACGCTGTGAGGGCCAGTGGTGGGACTCAGGAACTCCTGGCTCTACGTCCTTGTGAGGGCGAGTTCCAGAGCATAGCAAGAGTAGTGTATCTAGGCTGTGTACCTAGGCTGTGTACCTAGGCTGTAACAGAGTATCATGACTGTTGGAGTGCTATTGGATTGTAATAAAGAAGTTACCTCTACAAGGGTCTCCGGAACCCGTTACATATGTGTTTGTCAGTCCATATGTGTGTGTGTTAGTCCACATGTGTGTGTAAGTCCACACATGTGAGCGTGTCATTCGATGTGTGTGTGTAAGTCAATGCATGTGTGTGACTTGATATGTGTGTGTAACTCCATGCGTCTGTATCTAAAGTATATGTCTGTGTATTGGAATCCATATGTGTATGTGTGTGTACGCCAATGTGTGTCAGTCTATGTATGTGTGTGCGAGTCTATGTGTGTGTGTGTGTGTGAGTCGCTGTATGTGTGTACGTCGATATGTGTGTGACACCATGTGTGTGTGTATCTCAAGTGGATGTGTATGTGTGTGTGTGAGTCCATATGTGTGTGTAAGTCGATGTGTATGTGTGTGTGTGTGTGTCAGTCCATGTGCATGTGTGTTAGTCGCTGTGTGTGCGTGGCTCCATGTTAGTTAGTGTAAGTCCATTTCTTTGCGTGTCTGTTGGTCCTTGTGTGCGTCTTAGTCCATGTGTGTGCTTTATTGACCTGGTGAAAGCCTATGATACCATCAGTAGGCCTGGCCTCTGGGTTGTTCGTGCTTTCGGAGTCCCTGACCCTTTGCTCACGATCCTTAAGGACCTTCATGATGGTGAGCGGCCCCGCGTCAAACTACGTGGCCGTGAGTCAGAGACATTCCCCTTTACACCTTCGGGTGCAACAGGGATGTCTGGCTCCCACATTATTATACATATATTTTTACCACGTACTTCGGAGGAATTACCATCTGCTACAGATACAATGAGAGGCTGATCGATGCTCGGGTGCGGTCAAGGGATGGCTCCCTATTGCTCAACCACGTTATCTATGCCAATGATCTGATATAACTGCTGCTCACTCGGAGGAGGAGTTCAAGATGTTGCTGCTGAACCTGGAGCTTGCCACCAAGAGGTGGGGCCTTACCATCAGCCTCTTCAAAACTAAGCACCTGCCTGGGTATTTTGTACCATCGGACACTCCACCCCACAACTCCCAATTGGTGATGGGGCAGTTGTGGAGACAGTGGAGAGTTTCCCATACCTTGCCAGTGTGCTAATGACCAGCTCCGGTTTAACAGCAGAGGTCTCACTCCGAATAAGTCGAGCCACATTATCTTTTCATTGGTTGCGTAACACTTTGTGGAAGCTACCTGGTCTATCACTCCGCACGAAGCTTCAGGTCTTATCGGCCACAGTCATTCCCTCCTTTCTCTACGCTTGCGAAACTTGGACCCCCTAATGGGACATCTTCGCCGGTTAGAAACATTTAGGATGGCCTGCCTACGATCCATCCTGGGTTTAACCAGGTGGCATTGTGTGAGGAGCTCACAAATCCTTGAAAGATGTGGACAAAGTCCCATCGGTGAGCTCCTCCGGCAGGTAAGGCTGCGTTGCCCGAGTTGTGTAGCCCGCATGGCCAGCCACCGTATGCCTAAACAGCTTTTGTTCGGCCGGATCGAGGGGGCTAAACGGGCGTGGCACGGGCTAGAGAAGACATGGAGTGATGTGGTACAGGAGAACGTGGAGCTGAGTCGACTTGCCGATGACTGGTACCAGCCGTGTCAAGATTGGCCGCTGTGGAGGAGGCTCCTGAAGGACGCGACAGGGCAGTTGGAGGCAGTTGCCCTCTAACAACAATGGAGGGCGGAGAAGCGACGCTCACAACAACGAGCGGAGCGCCGGGTGCCTAAAGCACAGCAAGTTGCCACAGTAGGGGGCACAGGTGGTGCATCAGCCAGTCGTCTCAGTCAGTCGACCTGGGCCATCTGGGTCTGCCCCGTGACCTGCCAGTGGGCGTTCGACACTTCACGTGGCCTCAAGGTGCAAATAGCCTGGCACAAGTGGTTGTTGTTGTTTCGTCAATGTATGTATGTGTGAGTGCATTTGTGTGTGTAACTTTATGTGTGTGTGCGAGTCCATTTGTGTGTGTCACTACGCCGGGTACTTACCGCTAGTCTTCTTTATCTTTTTTCTTCTTTCTTCTCTTTTCTTCTTCTTTCTTTCTTTTTCTTATATATAAAAGTCTCTGCGCGCTCGCGCTTGCGGGGGATTTGGCTCTGGAATGGTGGCCTTAACGTAGAAAAAAAGTTGCCATGCGGCACGCCCTAAGCCCCGCGGTGGGAATAGGCTATTCCGTTTTCCCATCCGTAAACGTTAAAGTAGTTTAATTAACACATTTGTGCCATTTCTATTATTAATTATTTACTTATTGCGCGTCGTCGACTATACCAACTGACGACAATTGCATGGGGGGGCAGACCCTGCCAAGTGATGCGCGTTCGGTCCAGCACACGGGGGACATTTTCTTTTACGCGTTTTAGAGGCAATACATATACACATATCACGCTGCCGATTTCTCTTCACAGTGTGATGTCCTCTCCCCCCCCCCCCCAACACGATGCGTCTAGTTTATACTACAGACTCCGTGGATAATACATTTTTACTGCTTACATTGCATTATTCTTGCACGGGAGGGGGATGCTCGGAGGGGTAGCGGGCCAGCCCCTAGCCTGGCAACGTGCCAACTCCGCCGCCTCGCCAATGTAGGCCAGGACGGGGGCTACGCATGGCACAAGGCCTCAACATGCCTATGGTAAGTACAAAGTTCCTTGCTTCTTACGCTAACAACTCAAGTCCATTGTTTACTATTAAGAAACAAATACGTCACAAGATATTGCAATAATTATCTTTGTGTGCACATAACAACTCTGGTTCATTGCTTACGATTATTAAACTCATCAGTTGGCAAATCTTACTATAATAATGTTTTTGTGCAGATAATTAATCACGTTCATTGCTTACTATTATTAAATAAATAAGTTGACAGATATTACAATAATTATGTTTGTGTGCAGATAACTCAGGTTCATATGAAACAAGTTGACAAATGTTACAATAATTATGTTTGTGTGCACAAAACTTTTTTTCTATATTTTTGTATGCTCAATTTTCCCTTTTTTTTGCTGCGCTTTTATGACGCTGCCACGGTCTACTGCCAGTCTGTGATTTCTGCTTATTTCTTCAATGCATTTCTATTGTTTCCATTGCTTACGTCACGCTATTTAGTCATACGTAGTACTGCGATACTGATAGCTGTGCCATCATCGGGGATTGCTGTGCCCGTCGATGTATGTGTGTGAGTTGATGTGTGTGTGCGTGTAGAGCCATGCGTGTTTTTCACTCCATGTGTGTGTGTGTCTTTTTTTGAACGGACAACGCCCCATGTGTGTGTGTACGTCAAAGTGTTTATGTGTGTGTGTCAGTCCAAGTGCGCGTGTCAGTCCATGTGTGTGTGTATCAGTCGCTATGTGTATTAGTCCATGTGTGTGCGTTAGTCAATGTTTGTGCATGCTTCCATCTGAGTGTGTAAGTCAATGTGCGTTTGTGTGTCTATGTGTGTCACTCGATGTGTGCGTGTACGTCGATGTGTATGTGTGTGTCAGTCCATATGTGTGTGTTAGTCCACGTGTGTGTATTTCAAGTGGATGTCTATGTGTGTGTGTGAGTCCATCTGTGTGTGTGTGTAAGTCGATGTGTTTGCGTGTGAATCAAAATGTCTGTGTGTCTCAGTCCATGTGCGTGTGTTCATTGCTGTGTGTGTGTGGCTCTATGTTAGTCCGTGTAAGTCTATTTCTTTGCGTGTTTGTAGGTCCCTGTGTGTGTGTTGGTCCATGTGTGCGTGTGAGTGAATGTTTGTGCTTTATTGACCTGCTCAAGGCCTATGTTACCATCAGTAGGCCTGGCCTCTGGGTTGTTCTTCGTGCTTTCCAAGTACCTGACCCACTGCTCACGATCCTTAAAGACCTTCATGATGCTGAGTGGCCTCGTGTCAAACTACGTGGCCGTGAGTCAGAGCCATTCCCTCTACACCTTGCAGTGCGACAGAGACGTCCACTGGCTCCCACATTCTTTTACACATATTTGGACCACGTCATTCGTTAAACCTTCAATGGCTGTACCAGAAGAATTCCCATCTGCGACAGATACAATGGGAGGCTGATCGATGCCCGGGTGCGGTCAAGGAATGGCTCCCTATTGCTCACCCACCTTATGTATGCCGATGATCTGGTAATTGCTACTCACTCGGAAGAGGAGTTGGAGGTGCTGCTGCTGAACCTGGAGCTTGCCACCAAGAGGTGGGGCCTCACCATCAGCCCCATAAAAACTAAGCACCTACCTGGGGATTTTGTACCATCGGACACCCTACCCCCACAACTCTCAATTGGTGATAGGGCAGTTGTAGAGAGAGTGGAGAGTTTCCCATACCTTGGCAGTGTGATCATGACCGGCTACGGTTTAACAGCAGAGGTCTCACTCCCAATCAGTCGAGCGCCATTATCTTTTTTAATCCTTTATATTAAGTTCACTTGCGCGTTTGCTTGCTTGCTTACGACTGTGCAAATATTTCGGTAGTTTTTTAACCCACTTCCCGTGATCCAATCGAGCTGACATTTTCCACAGACTCGTTGTACGTGACGATTAATGTTCGTGAATTTTTTTTTCCAAAATTTTGCACTTTTTAGGACAAAAATATTATATTTAATTACCAATTGCTTAATGCTGGCATGCAATCATCTGACCCATATGTGGCAGCCATCTCAAGCCAGAGGACGAGAGGACTCTAGCCGCCACGCATATAAAGGATTTATAGTGAAAAACTTTGTTTTTACGGGTTAATTTTTTATCGGTTGCGTAATGCTGTGTGGAAGCTACCTGGTCTATCACTCCGCACGAAGCTTCAGGTCTTCTCGGCCACGATCATTCTCTCCCTTCTCTATGCTTGCAAAACGTGGACCCCCCCTAATGAAACATCTTCGCCGGTTAGAAACATTTAGGTTGGCTTGCTAACGATCCATCCTGGATTTAACCATATGTGTGTGTGTGCATCTAAGTCGATGTGTTTCTCTGTGTGTGGGTCAATGTTTGTGTCTGCCTTTTTCGCCCGAGCAACACTGGGTACTTACCGCTAGTTACAATTATAATGTTCGTGTGCAAAACTACGTGTGTCCCTAAAGTCGATGTCTGTGTGTGCGAGTCCATATGTGTTTGTGTGCGTGCAAGTCGATGGGTTTCTATGTGTGTGGCTGCATGTCTGTGTGTAAGTCCATGTGTGTGTCTGTCTTTTTCAAACGGACAACGCCCCATGTGTGTGTGTGTGTGTGTCAGTCCATTTGTGTGCGTATCATTCGCTGTGTGTGTGTTAGTCCACATGTGTGTGTAAGTCCACACGTGTGTGTTTCAGTCGATGTGTGTGTGTATAAGTGAATGTGTGTGTGTGAGTCGATGTGTGTGCATGGCTCCATCTTAATGTGTAAGTCAATGTGCGTTTGTGTGTCTATGTGTGTTTGTTAATCTTTGTGTGTGTATCTAAAGTAGATGTCTGTGTGTCACAGTCCATATGTCTATGTGTGTGTAGGCCAATGTGTGTGTCAGTCTATGTATGTGTGTATAAGTCCATGTGTGTGTGTCTTAGTCGATGTGTGTGTAAGTACATGTGTGTGTTTTCGTCAATGTGTGTGCGAGTCCACGTATGTCTGTGTGTGAGTCGATGTGTGTGTGTGAGTCGCTGTATGTGTGTACGTCGAAATATGTGTGTGTAACTCCATGTGTGTGTGTATCTAAAGTGCATGTCTATGCGTGTGTGAGTCCATATGTGTGCGTGTGTGTGCAAGTCCATGTGTTTGTGTGTGTGAGTCGATATGTCTGTGTGTGTCAGTTGTTGCATATGCCGCATTATGAAATTTTGATGAGAATAATATAAACTAATGTAATTTTGAATAATGCGCAAATTGCATAAATTATGTTAATGTACGTAATTATATGCATAAATTATGATAATAATGGAGATAATCATAGTTATTTATGCGGATGCTTGCAATTATGTTAATGTATGCAGTTAGGATTATTAAGCTTCGCTTCGTTTATCCAGAGTTGTATCAATCAGGATAACGATTATCTTTGATTAAACATTTATTGATTATCTTAGTGTGTTTATGTTATGTTAGGTCTCCAAATTCATATCTCATCGCAGGATACAGTTCTTATAAATAAGACAGTTTTGCATGGACTGGGGAAGAAGCACTCGAACACTTGGTGTTAAGCAATTTTAATTCTAAACATATGACACTCTAATATGCAAAGGCAAAAGTATATGTCAATAGATTCATCGGCAAGATTATATTTGCTAACGAAATGTTTGAGACAATGGTGGGTGGGTGTGTGTGTTTGTGGGAGAGCGTATCTGGCTCTGCTTTAATTAATTCTTCGGCGAGAC
>CM025681.2:1151533-1169534 GCA_014621495.2 Entosphenus tridentatus | reverse complement strand
CTGCTGAACCTGGAGCTTGCCACTAAGGAGGTGGGGCCTTACCATAAGCCCCACCAAAACTAAGCACCTGCCTGGGTATTTTATACCATCGAACAATCCACCCCACAACTCACAATTGGTGATGCGGCAGTTGTGGAGAGATTGCCGAGATTCCCATACCTGGCCAGTGTGCTCATGACCGGCTCCGGTTTAACAGCAGAGGTGTCACTCCAAATCAGTCGAGTGCCATTATCTTTTCATCGGCTGCGTTACGCTTTGGGAAGCTACCTGGTCTCTCACTCCGCATGAAGCTCCAGGTCTTCTCGGCCACGGTAATTCCCTCACTTCTCTACACTTGCGAAACGTGCACTCCCCTAATAGAACATCTTCGCCAGTTAGAAACATTTAGGCTGGCCTGCTAACGATCCATCCTGGCTTTAACCATATGTGTGTGTGTGCGTCTAAGTCGATGTGTTTCTACGTGTGTGGGTCAATGTCTGTGTGTAAGTCCATGTGTGTGTCTGCCTTTTTCGCCCGAGCAACGCTGGGTACTTACTGCTAGTGATTCAATAAAGGACACGTGTTATATTGGTGTGGGGAGGGGGGCACTGTCAGATAGGTGCGGGGCTGAGCGACTACATAAGGGAGAGCGATGCCCGCGATCGGGGAGTTTGTTGGGGGACTAATCGACGATCAGAGGTGGAAACCATCGGGGCTGACTGTTCGAGAACCAACTTGGTGGAAACCATCGGGGCGGAATATAGTCGTAGTAATTACGAGTCTGGCGCTTGTTACACTCGGAACTTTAAGCACGTTAAGTTAGAAATTAAGCTCTACTTCTAAAATAATGGATGTCTCCAATGGGTTTCTTTACATGTGTAGTGACATCGCGAGATGTCACTATGCTGTGCCGGCCATGGAGAGGCATGGCGTGCGATATAACGACATCGCGGACACCATGATGATGTGGGTGTAGTACCAGCCCTATAAGGGGCTTTGTGAGTGCTGGTTGATAGCGCTAGGTGGCAGCACGCTTGACCTGCAGTGCCAGCGCTACAGGATAAGGTGTGGGTATGCCGGGGTTACTAAATGCATTGGCACTCTGGTTGACCCAAGAGGACACGTGACCGGTTAAGTCTACAAAGGGGCCCCAAGTGGGGGCTAGGGGTGGTCCCATGGTCCGGGTTGAGATCCGGCTCGACGATCTAAGAAGGTGGTCGTGGCCAAGGGCGGAGCCAGCCATGCTGCAGAGAATATAAGCTGGGTCCCCCAGAGGGACCGGCGTTGTTGTTCATCTTGAAGAAGCCTTCGTCTACGTCCTATGTTCTACCGAGTCTCCAACACGCGGACCTAGACCCGAGCTGTGGCCCTAGTCCGTAGCAGCTAGTTACATTGTAATTAGTGCAGTTAGCCTGGTGGTCCACCACCATAGGTTGTTATTCTGTAAAGGGGCAGTTACCCCGTGTGTCGGTGTTAAAACACGTTCCTTCGGAGTGGGCAGGTAGGAACTTGGTTGGACAGCGCATTCGTGCGATCCGTGTCACGTGGCGCAAGCTGCGTGGGGCGGCGCGTCACGTGGTGCTGAGCCCGCCCGAAGCGCTCTATGAAATACAAATCGAGGACGTGGCTATGCACGACAGACAGACAAATAAACCCTGGTGGGCAGTGTGGAACTGTTGTTCCTACCTGTATAAATGGGTTGCCTCCAAGGGTGCATCTGCGACTCAGTTGAACTCACTACATATGTATGTTGAACAACTTTCGAACTGCACGTACACAACCGTGCTAATCGGAGGTGCAGGGTCTGTTTCCCAGTTGCGTGCCTCCGACTGGCATCTGCAGTTGTAAATTACGCCCACTGAATGGAAATGTACCAAACATTCCAATTCAGGACCCTCCTTTAAGATGAAATACCGAGACCCAGTGACGCTTTCCAGGCCAATTTGCTAAATTATTAACCCGACTCCTGTTATTTCCTCACCCGACTACTGGTGTCCCTTTACTCGTGCGTGACTCAACGAACTGTTTGATGACATTCAAATAGAAATGATCCGAGTGTTGTATTTCGTACCTTGTGCACCCCTATTGGGTGAGCATTTCATAAAAGTAGCTGCCAATGCTAAAATCATCGCACAGCGAAGGCGTTCACGAAAGCTCGCAATTTCATCGGAGATCGAGACGGTTTTCACCTCCGAGATGTGAGCAAGCTTGTATGTATGTATGTATGCGTGTGCTATGCATAGTGGGGAGCGGTAGTGTAGCCTCAAATGAGTACTATATCTACTGCAATGTGTAAACATCGCCACTCGGGAGACAAAGACGGTCGAGCGTGGTGTTGGCCATCCCCCCCCTCGTGTATCGTGTCGGCCTTCATCGGTGCTCGCTGACAGCACTTGCCCCAACGGTCTGGTCAGCTTTTATGGGGGATCTTTGTGTTTTTCTATGCATTGCACTTCATCGCTATGCTTGTCTATATGTTCTAACCATTGTGTATAGGATCTATGCATCGTGCGTTATGTATAGCACGTATTCTCTGTACGTTATGCGTGTCTGCTCCGTATCGTGTGTGCTGTATATAGCATGCGTGTTCTAAAATATATTGTATAGGTGGGCTATGTTATGTTTGGCCTTTCAGTAGTCTGCCAAATGGCACGTCTCGGGAGTAGTGGCCGTATGCTCTGTATATTGTAAAAATAAGAATAGATTTTACCCTTTCTGGCAATAAAACAGGAGGTGTTAAGATGTTCAAACACCAAATAGATACCTTTTGCAAGTAATCAAGTCTGCATGAACCACACGTACTTGGGACAAAACATGCAAATACACATACTCCGATTATAATGTTGGCATTGTTCTTGAAACTGATTGACCTACACCATTGCCTTGTCTCACCAGTTTGAGACCAGAGAACGCCAAAGGCGAACAGTACAGTTTTGAGTATTGCATGTTGTACACATTTTGGCATTGGAGCACAGGTGACTGACACAGATGTTAAATATGGTATTTTATTGTATGGACTATTTGCGTATTTTAAGTTTGTGTATGCGCTCTATGTATATTGCATCATGTTCCATATATATTACATTTATGTGCTGCATATTTTGTGATTATATGTTTGCGGGTCCTATATATATGTGTGTGTACGTATGAACTGTATCGTCTCGATGGGGCCCCTTTTCCGTTATCAAGATAATGATAAACGAATAGGCTCTTTCCAGCAACAATACAGGTGTTAAGATGTATATTGTACGTGTGTACGTTCTGTGTATTGTATTTCCCTCCAGCAACAACAGAGGGCAGAGGAGCGACGCTCGCAACGAGGGGAGCACTGGGCGGTTAAAACGCAGAAAGTTGGCAAAGTGGGGAGCACAGTTGGTGCATTTGCCAGTCATCTCAGTCAGTCAACCCATGGTACCTGCAGGGTCTGTTCCATGACCCCCTGCCAGCGGGCTTCGACACATCACGTGCCCTCAAAGTGCACCTAACCTGGCACAAGTGGTGTTGTGACGCCACCGCCACTTATCACTGAACGGCAGTTGTATGCGTGTGCTGTGTGTTGTATACACGTTGCAGAACAGTGTGTGTATGTGTGGCAGAATAGAGCGCGGTTAGAGGCGCTGATACGTCCCAATGGTAGTGGTGCTTGCGCCTTTTTTCGTAATGTTCACAGATTCAATCCGCTAGGCCGCCCTGCTAACTACTGCGTTGTGTCATAGACTAACGTGCGTTCACCATCACCTGGTGGTACACGCCTGCAACCCCGCGCTGTGGGAGGCAGCCAGGGTTGGTGGATCACACACAGATTTTCCGAAACTCCCTTCCCGTGTGCACTGAGGGGGAACCATACTCTGGCTCGCCAGGAGCAAGCAGTACAGTGACTCTGCTACTTACGAACAAGCAAGGATTCAGCTCTATTCGCAAGTCGATTCGTTAAGTCCAACTTTACTCCTGTTGATTCCAAACATGTTGCATGGCATGTACACGAAATACGGGGAATGGCTTTACAAGTTGTATAATTTCCAGTAGATGCAGATTCCACTGGTTCTTCATGTTCTGAAAATGTAGATGCCACCACTGCCATCTATTGCGCGGCAGTTGAACTTACGACTCTCGGTCTGAACAGGCAACTGGACATACGGACAGGTGTGTTCGTTTGTAAGTCGAATGTTCTCAAGTAGAAAAGTCCCTGTAACTGTCTAAATAAGATTAAGTGTTTCCCCTTCACCCGCATGGGTTTTCTCCCACATGTGCTTCGGTTTTCTCCCACATGTTAAGCACCCATTCATTGACCGATAACACCTTCACATATAGAGAGGACAGCAGAGCTCGGGCAATCTTTGGTGCTGGCTCACCGCGTGGCTGCTGCTACATTCCCGCTCATCTGTGGTTCCTCCCGGCGCCTCTGAGTCGTCCCCTCTTTCTCTGTCTACGAGAGCGACCGCATGCTGTGTATCTGAGCCTACGCAGGGATAAACCTGACGAGTTTCCGTATGGGTGATCGCCACAGGGCTGGCCAGGAGCCCTGGTGGGGGCTGCTGAGCTTGGCGAGGTGATGGCGGCACTGAGTGTCAAACCTACCGCATGTGTAGTGGGTAGAAAGGGAGAACGAGACTTCACTGGAGGAAACACGTATATTATAACAATAATAACCCTTAACACGAAGGGGTAACGGCCCCTTCCACCCGATACTCTAAGAATATAAAACCCGCAAACATATAATCACAACATATGCAGCACATGTAATATATATGCAACATGATGTACTATACATAGAGCGCATACACAAACTTAAAATGCGTAAATAGTCCATACAATAAAAAAAACATATTTAGCATGCGTCAGTCACCTGTGCTCCAATGCCAAAATGTGTACAACATGCAATACAGTATACTGTACTGTTAGCATTTTGGCGTTCTCTGGTCTAAAACTGGTGAGACAAGGCCATGTCGTAGGTCAATCAGTTTCAAGAACAATGCCAACATTATAATCAGAGCATGTGTATTTGCATGTTTTGTCCCAAGTACGTATGGTTTATGCAGACTTGATTCCTTGCAAAAGGTATTTGGTGTTGGAACATCTTAACATCTCCTGTTTTATTGCCAGAAAGGGTAAAATCTATTTTTATTTTTACTGTATACAGAGCATACGGCCACTACTCCCGAGACGTGTTATTTGGCAAACTACTGAAAGGCCAAACATAACATAGCCCACATATACAATATATTTTAGAACACGCATGCTATATATAGCACACACGATACGGAGCAGACACGCATAACGTACAGAGCATACGTGTTATGCATAACGCACGATGCATAGATCCTATACACAATGGTTAGAACATATAGACAAGCATAGCGATGAAGTGCAATGCATTGAAAAACACAAAGATCCCCCATAAAGGCTGACCAGACAGTTGGGGCAAGTGCTATCAGCGAGCACCTAAGATGACCGGCATTGCACACGAGGGGGTAGGTGGCCAACACCACGCCCGGCAGCCTTTGTCTCCACAGTGGTGACGTTCAAACACTGTACCAGGTACTCATTTGAGGCTCCGTCGACCTAGGGGAGGCCCAGTACTGGTTAAAAAAATCGTCAGTGGTATTGGCCATGAGCGAGAATCGAACTTGAGTCGCCTTGGATCCATAGCGCAGTAGTCTAACACTCGGTGAGACTTCTTTGGATAAATAAATGGCACAATAACGGTCTCATGCAGAGGGATGTCAGCGAGGCGTTTTATTTATTGTTAAATTCGATGTTAAGATAAGCGAGTGGGCTTGGGCAAGACAGGCTGATAGACAAGGCTAGAGATGGAAGAGCAGATAAGGGACACTCGAGCGGACGTTTATCACAGGAGATGGAGAGATGAAATCAGCTGGCTTGCAGTCGTTCAGATGGATCGTTGCATTGCAATACCTGTGAGACAGCGAATGACTTAGATAAGCCATCATCCAGCATTGGATAGATTATGGCTGCTGATGGCGGTTCTGATGAACTTTAAATGACCCATGTATTCCACAGGGATATGCAGGCGATAGTTCTGATCACCTCCCTGGTTGCCTTCACAGCGTTGTACGTGCAAGCATACAATGTGATACGTGAGTATAGAGCACAACACGATGTGGATCTACATACAATAATACCCCGATGTACATCTCCTTTTTAAAGTCGTTTTGCAAAATTCGTTGTCACTTGATGAACACCACTACCCAAGTAGCGTTGCTTCAACCCCACACTTACGTCGCTGACTGCGCCCTTCCTTTCTCGTAGCCTTCGCCTCTCAGAATTCGTCTTCACCACATATTACCTGGTAAATCGCATTGATTTACGTAGTTTCGGTATTCGTCGTCGCACCTTTCAGGAACGCATCCCCGATGTAAACCGGGGTAATTGCCGTATCAATGTGACCAAATCCCAAGGCGCAATACAAAATGGCGCATGCTTCGTTTATATTCATAGGCACTGGAAGAGAGAATAGACTTGAGCCTGGATTTGAACCCAGACAGGGAATGCGTGTCTGCATATAATTCCACTTATTTACCCAGGAGAAGCCTCACTGAGTCTCTTAGATTGTCTCAGGTAGGATCTGCCAAGTATTCACAGTCTGGGGCAATATTGCTGTGTGTGATCACAATTGAACAATTTTTCAGAGTATTCTTTTCAAACATTGCAAATTTAGGCCATCACGCTGGTACAATAGTCTACTCAATGCGAATGACGTCGCGGGATCTTTAACGTCCACTGTGATGCGTTGTATGTTTCACTTATTGCACACCGCAGTAATAACCAGGTGGGCCTGTTGGACACGAGTGGCCCCAATAGACAGCACGGAAGGTTGGTGGAGATGAAGTCCAGACCTAAGGGGCTGCAGACGAGAGTGAGTGATCTCCCACCGAGTGAAGGTTGACTGGGAGACTAGGCCAAACCATCCTTGTTGTGCGATTCACGTAGCGCGGAGGTAGTGGCTCTGTATCCGTGGTGCGCAAGTGTGTGATCCAGTGTTTCGGCACGGAGTGAGAGTCCGTGCATTACGGATATGTATGGTGGAACTTGAGAATCCACTGTGTTGCGATAGGTAAACGAGATGGCAGTACCGCAAGTGGAATGTGGCACGATCAGAGTGAACCTTCGAGTGTCTCTAATCCCCTGGGGGTGGGGGGGGGGGTCTCTACAAGTATTTGTTTCCTTCCACACCATTGAAATATCAGTTCCATCCCCTAGTCAGCCCATTGTTTGATGAAGGTCATCCCACGCAGTGCCAGTGTTGTACTTTACCACACTGGCCAGCGTGAGTTTGTTAAGAGATGGGTGATCTTGGGCGAGTTCAGATATAAGTCATTGCTGATATTATCCCTGGCTGAGAATCTAACGAGGATAATTAAAGTCATAGCTGCGCAATAACCATTGGGCTACGGCTTCCACCTGAGCTGGGTGGTGGTGGTGGCGGCAGCTATACCACATGTGGTCTCTCGTCCAGCATTGTATAGGAGGCAGCAATTGGTTGATGGATCGCACAAAGGTTGTAAAACTCATTTCCCGTGGACGTCGAGGACGAGCCATACCCTGGCTCGCCAGAAGGCAGTACAGCGAATATGTAGACTCCACAGGTTCTGTCTATATGCGATAGAGTGTTGCCCATTCGCAAACTTGGAGTTGCTCTGATGATCCGGTTTCTTCCCACATGTAAATACTCATTGATTAGCAGATAACCACTTCATGTATAGAACACCGCAGATATCGGGCTATTGTTGGCACCGACTCATTGGGTGACTATCTTCCCACTTGTCTGTAGTTCCTCCTGGCGTCTGAGTCGCCCTATCACTCTCTGCAAGAGCGAGTGACTACTGTACAGCACGTGATAATTAGACCTTATTTTATTGATAAACAAAACACCCCTTAAAATACATTGGCAGCACATCCCGGTGCAGGAAGAGGGCTGAGACTCAAAGAACTTCACTCGCTAACGGTGTCAAAGAGAACTCCACTCGCTCATGGTGTGTAAAAAAAAAAAACTTAGCTCGCTAACTATGTCTTAATGAACTTCACACGCTAATGGTGTAAAATAGATGTGAAGGTAAAGGTGCAGCCCTGTTCATGCCACGGTTGGTGAAATGGCCTCCCCTTAGATGAAGCTCAAGAGAGCCCTTTTCAAATGGTATTTGATCTACTCTTCCACACTGGCCAAACGTCTTGGAGATGGGAACATCTACAATTTACCCCACCACACGCACCATGCTAATGTTACACTAACTGTGGTGAACCCATTGATACTGCTGTGTAGAGAGGGTGCGTAAAGTGAGATTAGAGGTAGGAGAGCACATGTTGGGGGGAGGGGTAAAATGAGAGAGGAGGTAGCAGAGTGCGTGGAGGAGAGTAGTGTTAGATGAGAGGGAGGCGTTAGGGCTGGTCCATCCGAGCCCTATAACTCTTACCTCAAATGAGGGGCCCGTCTGCTCACCAGGCCCATAAAATGAACTACCCCACTCATGAAAACCCCAAGCCGACTCCTCACTTAGCAACCACGAAAATGTAATAACGCAACAAAAAACAATGAACCGAAACACGCGACACAAAATATGACAATCAGAAAACACAGATACTGAACGCTAATGTGGTTCACTCCCAGATGCCGATAGTACGACTGTCTTCTCGAAACCATAGATCTTGGTACCTGAAAATGGGTCGCACATCGAACGCCACTGCGAAGTCTGCTTGAGCAAAGTGCACGGCGCACTCTCTCCTGCACTGGGTGTGATATTGAACTTAGACTCATTAAGTTACATTTGGATCTCTGCCTGGGCGAGGCCCCAGTCTCTCTCCAACACAGGTTGTGTCGAACTTGAAGCAGCATCGTTGAACTTGGAACTACCAAAAATATAATGTATTTGATGGGAACCACCCCTAAAGGCTCGATAAAGATCACTGCGAAAAAGAGCGTAAAAACAAAGTTTTTCACTATAAATCCTTTATATGCGTGCGGCTAGAGTCCTCTCGTCCTCTGGCTTGAGATGGCTGCCACCTATGGGTCAGATGATTGCCTGCCACCATTAAACAATTGGTAATTAAATATATATTTTTTTCCTAAAAAGTGTAACATTTTGGAAAAAAATTTTCACGAAAATAAATTGTCACGCACAACGAGTCGGTGTGCAAAATGTCAGCTCGATTGGATCACGGGAAGTGGGTTAAAAAACGACCGAAAGATTTGCACGGTCATAAGCGCGCAAGCAAGCAAGTGAACTTAATATAAAGGATTTAAAAAGAGTGGGCACGGGTTACATGGAGTAGCTAGCCAATCTCCGTAGAGGCCCCCAGACAGTTCCAGGCAAGTGCGAGGCTGACGACGAGGCACAAGGCATCAGTCTACACCGGTCAAAGTCAGCAGGAGCGGCAAACTCAAAAGGTTCACTGACATCTCCAAAGTTGTCAGTTTCTCCAGGTAGCAGGTCTCCTGGGTTCTTCTGACAACTTTCCAGGTTGTACTCACACACCAGCTGCCTCCCACAGCACATGGCCTCTCACCTCCTACGATGGCGTCTCATCTTCTAAAAATAGCATAACCTCATGGTTCTTTCCAGAATATATATTCTCTTACTGCGGGACTGGAGGCTACGACTTACACCTGCTCATTATTTATAAATTTGTTTTGCTGGGTATTTAGGAAACCTCTGCAGACCGTTCGAGAAGAGCCCCGCCCCCCGTGATGCAGGAACTCGACAGGCAGAGCACCAGCGATATTGAAATATTGAAAATGGAATAACCCATACAATGTTTGTAACAGGCCTTCGTCGCAGTAAGGCACGTATACCTCACTTCTTGCCTGTCCCTCGTGTCATCTTTTACAGGTGAAAACTTTGCTCAGTATGGAGTGGCCACGCAGTCAAGCACATACCCTTACCGGTCTGCGAACGCATCCTTGGCCATTAACGGGAACATATCTCCTCTTGAGATTTGCACGAGCACTATCTACGAGAAGCATCCCTGGTGGAGCCTGGATCTAAAAGTTCAGATGCCCGTGTATGCAGTCACGATCACCTTCCGTGCCAACTACTTCCATAAATTCACCAACCAGTGCCAACTGCTCCTTGGGAATTTGAATGACAGCAGTGCGGCCGACAACATTTTGTGAGTGGGCTCGTCGTCGTTGTCATCATCATCGTCGTCATCAGCCATTGTTTATCGACTACTGGATGAACTGTTAAGAGCAGTGGTTACACACTGCACAATAAACCTGTCGACCTAAGATTAATTATTAGTCAAGGCTAACACTAAGTGGAGGTTAATATCTTAACTGGTGTTGGTCCCTTCATCTCCGTCCCATTACCACCTCGCAATGAGCAGCGTAGTGAAATATGGTCAAACGACCCTCAATGAACACTATATATATTTTTTCCGTTTATATTCTACCAGGTAAGGCCCACGGAGCTATTTGGCTTCTGGCCACAAATGATCGCTCAACGAAGTGGCTTATCACGTGCAAAGTATAGCAGCCAAATACTCTAAACACTTGTTTTCAAATAATGGAGAATTCTGAGAAAAATCTATGCACCCACGGGGAGATAGAACACGCAAACTCCAAATATACAGCCGTCAGGGTCGGGATCAAATCTACGACCTCCTGCATACCAGGTAAGGAAATTTACATCTCGCCACCGTGGTACCCCCTTAGGGAGTGGTGAGACCTCTATCCAGCAAAGGGTTCATAAAAAGGGCTGTACATTCACTTGCTACTGATAAGAACAATGCAATAAATTATACAGAAACTGGTTGTCTTTTATTTTATGTTCGTGTGTTTGTCAGCTGTCAGACTCTGAGTATTGCCAAGATGAACACCACGGGTACTTTCAACTGCAGTGGGCAGGCCGCGCGCTTCATACACATAGTGTCCAAGGTGAAAAACTTCCTCTACCTGCAGCTGTGCGAGGTCCAGGTATCAACAATTCCGCTCCAGCCAAACAATGGTAAATATCCATATTCCTCCCACACGGAGACACAGCTAACAGAGAGGTTACCAAGTGAAGAAAGCCCAGACTTCTTGCTCAATTGATAGATTCTCATCCCACAGTTAATACATTCCCTGGAGTAAAAATCAGCTCGAGAAGATTATTTATAGGCTGATCATAGCAAATTTACATTTAAGTTCCATAAATATTAAACAAGTGGTTATTGTACTAATATGGAAACAGACAAGGATGTATGTCAAATGTTATTGCAAGTCAAGTTATTATAAAGAATGAGCAGCTTAGCATCAAATCGTGATGTATATGGGAGAGTAACAAGGACATTTGAGAATGCAGAAATTGGTGACGAGCTAAAGCCGAACACGAAACCCCTTTTACTACAGGCAGCTGCTTACAATCGAGCCCAGTGCACCGACCTCTGGGCCACTTCGCTCTCGCATTATATTTTACTTTTCACAGGACTGCCTTATAGTTTCTTTAAACAATTTACTGACCTGTCTGATTTAATTATACAGTAGAGTCTCGAGTTTCCGCATGCGGTTTATACGATTTTCAAATTAACCGCGCACCTAAGATTTTGAAATACATTAACTCCTGGATTTTTCCCTTAAGCTCTAAATTAATTATCGAAAAACAGTTATACATTGTTATTCTTGGAAATGTATATTACAAGTCACGTGCTTAAACTGGACAGATATGTGATCCGGTTAGTCCAAACCACGTGATAGCCCCTACAGTACAGTAGTTGCATATCTTTACAACAGTGGGTGGAGTTTCATTGGTTTGCCTCTGCTTTTCACTTAATGGACGGAATTTTCTGCAGGAAGGTGTTATCACGAAGCACGCATCCGTTCTAAATCGAAAGAGTAACAATCGAAATCGTCAGTTGTGCTTCATCCTATAATTTATACCTATATTAGTGGCTTTTGGCATAGATATTCGCGTAAAATTAATATTTTTGGATTATCCGCGATGTTGAATTAGCTATAGCCGTCCTCGCCATCATTAGCGCAGATCATTTTGAGTCTACTGTATTTTTTGATTTAAAGCTTTCGTGACTGCAGGAATTCATCTTCTTGGTTTTTTCGGTAAAGTCACGTAGAAGGGAAGTAATAAAATAATATTTATTGCGCTCACGAGCAATGTGACAATGTCGACATCTGTTATCCACGAGTTTGAAGAGAGAGTTTGTGTAGTGTTCCTGTTCCTCCTCTGGTTAGGAGCACATACCACAGTGGGGTTTACTATACATGCCCATAGTTTGGATTGCACGGCCACAATCGTCCTACGTCACTTGTCTTTAATTCACCTTTTATGAAGGAGATGCAAGCTGTTGATGTTCTCATGTGGTTGATGGTTCCCTCAGCCTCTGACGGGGGGGGGGGGGGGTAGATAATGCCAGGAGGTGTGATGATGGGGCTTCGAATAAAGGCATTCATTTTGGACGACCACAGTCCATTGTAATTTTTATGGCTAGATTAATCCCCCCCTCTGGTCTTGGCACCTGATTGGCTCAAGTGATGACAACAGATTTCCCCCTCTATTTAAGACCGAAACATGAGGAAGATTTCTCCACAATTCTGTCTGTCGCCTAATGTTGTAATTGCCGGCGAAACGTCACGGTACTCGAATTGTGAATGTTGTTGGTTTACTCTCCTACACACAGGTGTGCTGAACTAATAACTAATTGATACTTTTATTTACATGATAAATCTTACTAATTGGCTGTATGTCGGGTGGTGCCGTATTTAACTAAACATATATTTACGCGATGCAACCCAAATAAACCTCCATCATGGTTGATTCACTCTACTCCCACAGCAGCAACTCATTATCAGCCCTCCCTTCTACACATACACACAGACCCCGTAATCTATGGAAGCGCACAGCAGTCGAGCAACGCCAACACCCGTTCGGTGGCCTCGCTGGTCCTCGACTCATCGTGCAACGTCAACTTCTGCCTGGGGTCGTGCAGCCAGACGGCCAAGGAGTGGGAGCCCTGGCTGCGGCTGAAACTCGACCGCTCGTACATAGTCTCGAGCGTGGGCATCGTCAACCGCAATGACACTCAGGGGCTCCGCCTCTTCGGAGCCGAGATCCGTGTGGGCAACTCGGAGGCCAACGGGGGCAAGAAAAACGCACTGTGAGTTTTGGATGTGGCCCAAGGGGGACTCTTGGCGCACGCGTGTGTCTTGCCCATTTTTCTTTTTTTAATGTATTTTTACCGAGGCAATGTGCGGGCCCCAATTAATCGCGTTGTGACACGCGTACACGCCGTCAAAATAATCGCAAACCGGTTATGAAAAGCAGATGTAACGGGATCACTGACCCAAACTATATAGTGGGGTCCTACCGAAGGGGGAAATTGTAACGGTTTTTTGTTGTGGGGGAATGGATTACGAGGGATATGACCAAAACACACCTGACAAAGAAAAAGCATAAAAGCGAGCATTTTTATTATTTTCACCCCTCCGAATCCAGCTCCCGTATAATTGAAGTGGTTATGCCCGTCACGTTGCCTATCCAAGGAGGGCTGACGGTTGGGGTGTATTGCGTCGAGATGGTGGACCACTCAGAGACCTGGCTGTTAGGGATGTCAGCTTTTATTTTTACACGAGCCGACGCCAACCACCCCAAGCAGATGAGTTATAGCCTGGTAGCAGGCTACCATAAAAAAAATCAAACCAATAAGAATAAGAAAACCACCACACACATCCAGTCACACCTAGTGTTCCTAACGCCTTCGAGACACAGAAGCTTCGGGGAGGGGGGGGGGTCATACACCGCTTCTCTCCCACACGCAACTCTGCGTCACAGAGTGCCCCGTGTTCCTCCTCGGGTTTCAAACCCTCGCCTGCTAACCCCTCTTAGAGGGCAGCTCTGGCCTCGAGCTTATCCCCTCTTAGAGCAGTGGGAGAGGTCCACAGCCAGCCAAGCAGCCACCCAGGTAACTAGATGGCAACATTCTCCACGCTTGGCCAATGCCAGTCTGCAGCCAACTTGATTCCCTGCTCCTGCCGCTCCTGTCATGCCCTTGATCCATCCCCGAAGTCCCACCCCCCTGGTTCAATCCCCAGGTCGGCCGCTGGAAACAGATAACAATAATAATGTAACCGAACCTTTCCCTATAAAATATATATTCCGTGGAGTGGTAGACAGCCCTCAACTGCTACTTACAGTGAAGATACCCTGGTCCTCATTCGCGTCGCTGCTTGAAGGTGGGAGCTCACCCAGCCACTACTGGGCAGGTGGTGGTGGTGGTGGTGAAATGCTGCCTTCAACCACCAATGCTGCTGTTTCTGCGTTGAGCTCCCCCTACCGATTCGGGTGCGCCTTTTATAGTGCTGCTCAGCCCATTGTTTAGCCCCTGGGCCAATCACGTGAGAGGTCCGACTATAAATGGTCTGAGATTCCCTCCCACTGGTTAGCGTGTTCCACTCAAAACCTGTCCCCACGCCGGTCTGACCACGCTGTGGTGACTCCTGGCTCCACACAAAAGACCGCGCCCAAAAACAGGAGCTTCTCTCTCCAGCTTAATGGATATGCCTCACGCACTACGCCACAATACCCCTTACCCTGTGTGACCCACCCACTGTTACACACTTGTCGAGGCGTCCACACTCGACCAGAGTCTGTGCTGTTCATAGGAAGCAGTGGTCTCCCATTTGTTGACCCGTTTTTTTTTACTACTACTATGACTACGTATTTATCTTATTATTCAAGACCCCATGAACACAACGCAATCATCTGATATGGAAACACAGGTTATAATCGCGTAACAGGGCACCCAATCTAAACGCTTGGGCTCACTGTCCTACCACCCTAGGGACAACGAATGGGAACATAATATTTGCAGGGGAGGGAGAGAAAGCAGAAGGGGACAGGGGAGAGGTAGCCAAATTAAACCAAAACTAAAATAACATAAACGCGATTCCCGAGTTTATCAATCTTGTTTTCCCCTAGGACCGTTTCCTGGTTTTATAATTTTACCCTAACTGTCTGCTTCTGCCCTTCACTCTTGAGTTTAGAGGCCGACCGAAATTCGATTTCGTTTTCGGCGCCGAAAGTTGGCAAATGGCCACTTTCGGCATACTTTCAGTTTCGGCCGAAAGTCAATATTTTACTTTTGGTTTACTTTCGGTTTTGGCCGAAAGTCAATTTTTTATTTTCGGTCTGGTTTCGGTTTCAGCCGAAATTGATATTGACTTCGGGTCGTCAACTGAAGATTTATTTTTAGAATGTAACGCTAGTGCTAATTCTATCAGCTGGTCAGTCGGCGCTAGGCAATCCTATGCGATAGGCTGCATACACACACAAACGTCAGCAGCAGCAGCAGCTTGCGAGCGAGGTTACAGCCGCAACCATGGTCTGGGGCCGTCAATAAATGACGTGACGCACCTGGGGGAGGGGGGGGCAGCGACTGTGTAGCAATTCGCGCGCTGCGCTACGAACCCGGCGGCCCGAGTTCGATTCCCGCTCACGGCCGGTGACGATTATTTGAACCGGTCCTGGGCCTCCCCTAGGTCGACTCAGCCTCAAACGAGTAAGTGGTGTGGTGTGTCAACATCGCCACTGGGGAGACAAAGGTGGCTGGCCGTGGTGAATCCAAGTCCCGGGCGAAGCCGGGTAGTAAAGATAGTATTTCATAAATCTTGTGTTCGGTAACTTCGGTTATATACCTTTTTGATTCGGTCTTGGTCGAAAGTGTAGTTAAACTTTCGGTTTCGGCTGAAAGTAAATTTTTAACTTTCGGTCTGGTTTCGGTTTCGGCCGAAACCAGAAATTCAATTTCGGTCGGCCTCTACTTGAGCTGTATGTCGTCTTTCCTCTCTCCATTTCTCTTTCCCCCTTACCGGCTGCGGCAATCACTTGTATCCAGGTTCTGTTTTTTGTTGTTGTTTACACTGTTGTAAATACGATTAGATATTAATATTAATGGAGAGGATGTGGTGGGTGGAGCTGGTAGGTGGGTTAGTGGGTGGGGTTCTCTGTGGGATGGGAGGTCAAGTCGGTCGAGAGGTCAAAGGGGGCTGGGCGGGGGTGGAGATGGCATTACGTGAGAGCATACAGATCCGTTGTATCGCTTTCCCTGTGTCTAACAGTCCTTCCTGTCCCGCGCCCATCTGCTGCATCATTACAATTCTCCTAGGTGCGCTGAAGACATATTTGTGCCTCTGGGGAGATTACGCGACTACCCGTGCCCCTCCCTAAATGGCCGCTTCGTCACCATCATCATCCCAGGCAGAGTCGACTCATTGAGCCTCTGTGAAGTGAAAGTCAATCTCAATACCGATGGCATCAATTACGACATCTTCTACTGAGACACCATCGCCACAACCAACTCCAATAACATTACAACAACCATCAACGCCACCAAACCCTCTACAGCAAGAAGAATGCCATTACCAAAAGCATTTATTCTAAAACAACAACGCCAACAGAACCACAACTACCACAACAGCCTCTACTTAGAAAACACCAGCACGCACTACTGGGATTATGACGCAACCACCACAACTAACATCTGAGACATCTAAATCTTAGACACTCCACAGCACTAAAGCGAATTGCACCAAGGAGAAAGAGAACTCACGTGGTTTTCACTCATTTTCTATTAATGCCGCAGACTACTGGAATTCCATCACTTCAATAATATCCTCGGTTTACTCTTCTATCTAAATTACGTTTATAATGTCAAACTGTCGATTCTTTGACATATATCCATGTCTGTATACATATGAGTATAATAGTGAACGGATATATCTGTTCAATGTTTCGTAACTTAACTCGAGCAGTGGATTGGCGGAACGTTTATCTCAATTGGTATAATTGGCATAAGTACCAGTACAAAACATTTGGTAAATTGATATCTGAAGGGTGGCCTCCTCACGCCGTGTGTACGATGGGGATGTTCTGACCATACTTTACCACGTTGATTAGTATGGATTGATGATGATGGGAAGCATAGTATAGCACAATTAATAATGAAGGTTTTTGGGTTAAATCACGTAAACATATATATTGTGTCGTGAACCCACCACCACTCGACATAAAATTATTTAGGGTTGTCACGGGAACAAAACGTGATAATTATATAATTACTTCAGCGCATCGGTGGGATGGGAAGTAAATCCACAACATTTACACTATCCAACCTCAACTCATTTCGGTTTCTGAAGGCTGACTGGGTCGGCGCATTCTAGGTAGTACGGCAAGACATGTTTCAAAGTTGTTCACTTTTGGCAGAAAGCGTGGATGTTAATTGAGAAGGGTTTAAAAATGAGAATATTCCACACAGTTCAATGCCGTCAGTTTGCCGTGCAATTTGTGGTCCTAAGGATTTACATTGACAGGGAGCTTACTTAAATTATAGCGCCTTAATATCACATCTCATATCAATCATTCAAATATCCCGCTGCAGTTGTCTTAAATTTTTAATGTAAAGGACCCCGTTATTGACAGCTGTAGATGTGCGGCACAATGCCACCCAGAACCAGCTTCTATGTGGGCATAGGTATTTCAGTAGGAGCGCGAGGTATTATTAGGAATTCTAATGATTACTTTTGCATTTTTACAAAATATCTTTAAATCTATATCACCTTTTGGAAAAATATCAAAAATAACTGCCCAACCCGAGCTATACGTGTTCTGATTCTTGCGTTGTCTTTGTACTGTTCACCTTTTGCCGTTCTCTGGTCTAACACTGGTGTAGAGACAATGCCATAAAGACAATACATTCATTATCATCAGAGCATGTATGTTTGCATGCTTTGCCACAAGCACGTGTGGTTAATGCAAAAGTGATGCCTTGCAAATTCTATCTATTTGGTGTTTGAGCATCTTCACTCCTCCTGTATTATTGCCAGTAAGGGTAACACATATTTCGAAGTTTAAAACATAAAACTTGGAAAAGACGAATGACAATATTTCATACAGGTCACACTCAAGAGCCCATGTAGGGAAATACATTGTGAGCAATGACAATATAAATTTCGATTTAAAGCTTTCGTGACTGCAGGAATTCATCTTCTTGGTTTTTTCGGTAAAGTCACGTAGAAGGG
>CM025681.2:1135761-1151133 GCA_014621495.2 Entosphenus tridentatus | reverse complement strand
CAAGAAAATGACAATATACTCGTTCCGTGTGCCTTCAAAATACCGACCTAATTCCGGGGTGAAGCTCCCCGGTATAACCGGTTTATCACGAAAACCCTGTTATTTCCACGATTACCCCATTTAGGCCATTTACAGCTTGTAGTGCGATTCGTTTGATAAAAAAACATGTATATAAAGTGAAATAAAAGTTAAAAAACACTGATGAAACCATGGCAATTCACAAGTCCATTCTGGAATGGACGACTCAACGCCTGTTCCTGTGAAGTCGGGTAAGTGCGCATACAATCCTGAAAAGTGCCGTGTTAACTGAAAAAAGGCGATAAGCGAAAAAAATCCCCACAAATAATGCGATAAGCTTTGGAGAGATACAATGTACTACTCTGCACACCACACAGTAAGATGGCGGGACAAATAACTGAGGGTATGCTACCGCATTACTATCTCATTCCATCTACAATATCACTGTTCCACTCAGTCACGCAGCTCAAGAAAATAGTTTGGCGTTGACCGCTCAGAAATTGCATTTAAATGGTCTGCATTCCGCGTTATAACGGCGCGCATTCCACGTTATAACGGTGCTTCATTATGCATGATTAAATTCGTAATGAAGTCACACTTGCATTGTTTCCATCATAAACTAGCGTGCCGCCAATAGATGTATCATTCGTTTATTTTCGGGGAGATCATCGTGTAGGTATGATATCAAAGTTTGAAAACAATGATCCTCAAATCATCCTGCGTATGCTCTTTACGTTTGCCAAAATTTTGCTTGCTTTTCAATATTTCGGTTTTTTGAAAAATCTAAATGAATTGGCATATTTGCCCATGTGACAACTTGAATTGCTTTGTCGGATGGTGGAGGGTTATGCTGAAACAAAACTACGTTATCCCTACCCGAGTATCTAATCTAAAATAAATGTAATTTGAATAGTAATATTAATCATGAAAGCCTACGAATATAATTATACAGCCAACAGACTGCTGTGTTCTTGGCAATGGAAATTTAAGAAAATCCCAAAAGAAATGTCAACCTAAAAGCTACAGAATAGTATCCTCAAATTCTAACGCACTAAATGACGTTTGATTCATTGCCAGCAGATATAAATAGATTATGAAAAAGGCAAAGGTTCAGCCCTCATTAATGTTTTGCAAAAACCGAGAGAAACGAGGGCAATGCGCTCACGCGAAGTCTAATCTCTGTTGGTGTTGTCAGTCGATGTTAAATATACAGCTGTACAAGAACAGATGAGTTGGTAATGGTGATGTTTGGTGGTGAGCGGGAAAAAAACCGTGCCACTATAAATAACAAAAATTATACGGTGTGTGTTTGGGTGGTGAGTGGGAAGCAGTAGTGGAGCGGTTCGTGCGCTGTGCTTGTAACCCAGCAACCAGAGTTCGATTCCCGCTCACGGCCAACACCATTGACGATTATCTGAACCGGTCCTGGGCCTCCCCTAGGTCGACTCAGCCTTAAATGAGTACCTGGTGCCACTGAGGAGACAAAGGCGGCCGGACGTGGTGTTGGCCACCCACCCCCTTGTGTGCCATGACGGCCTTCAGAGGTGGTCGCTAACAGCACTTGCCCCAACATTCTGGCATAGGCTATACTGGGGATCTCTGTCTTTGGGTGCTGCAAGGGGGACGTAACTAAAAACCCCATTCACTGAACGTGATATAATTCCCTTTGTGTGAACGCCTTCTTGTACAACTTGTGTGAAACATTAATCCTCTATGGAAAGTACTTTTGTGGTACCTTTGATTATTCGTATTATGTTCGAATATTTATTGGCATGTTGTTCGATTGTTTTGGTTTTCCTCGATATTGTTGGGTGTTTGGGTTATTAAACTCTCTTAAAATATTAAACCTGCAACACGCGTGTGTTTGTCTCTCGTCCCATCCGTGGTTTTATCAGCTAACAACTATGCAGAATAATTCTTTCCGGTTGTGACAACTTAATTACATGAGATTAAAAAAAGGTATCTATGTTGGTGTTTGAACATCTTAACAACAGTTAGGGTTAAACCTATTGTTATTGTTTACATGCTATATCGTAAATGTAATATATCTTCGGGTGTATTCAATGCACAGTGCATCACATTGTTCTAGCACATGTTTATCTATATTAAATGCATTGCTCGTCTCACCGACGTGCTGGGGCTACAACTCTATTAGCTGCTATGTCATACCATAGGTGTGTGTCTTCTTAGTGGTAGGAACACCGTGCTGATTGCCTCCGCTTTAACCGCCGCTCGTGTGGGTCGCGCAATATGAGTTGAGATTTACAACATTTGGAAACCAATAAAGAATGGCAAATTACACGTGGCAATATAGTAAAACATGATAGAAAGTGGTGTCATGGTTTTATGATGAAAAAAAATGGCTCCATTTGGTTCCCCATATTTGTCCTGGAAGCCTTTAACAAGTATTTCATTTTTAATCTTCTTAATCTTCTAACCATTTCTGTCATTTCGTTTCTTGTTTCCACAATTGTATCAGGATTGCAGACCGATATCGTATCTTGATCATGAATGTACTCAATGGGAATTATACACAGTGGTCATCGAATGGTCGGCACTGACTTCCAGATAACTGGGTGGCAGATGGTAGCCTTCTCGTGGTCCACCTGTTAAGCGCCTCACTGCACGACTAATACCATCACTTCAGCCTTTTTTTATCGCGTATATTTTAGATTTTGATTATGTGCAAATCCCATTTAAAAAAGAAAACAGCTATAAAGCTATTTTTGACAGGTTTCCAGTAGGGGCAAAACATAATAGTAGTGCAAAGTACAAGAATCAACCAAAAACATAAAAATATAACTAAACCATCCCCATCCTACCAGGCAAAGCCCACTGAGGTATTAACTTGTGTTTCAGAAGCGACCTGGCCACAATTGATAGCTCAACAAAGTGGCTTATTATTTGTACATTTGTAATGAGTTCAATTGAGTCGCAGACGTACTCTTTGGAGGAAACACATTTATTAACACCAACACATGGATAACTGCCCCTTAACAGAATAACAACCTATGGTGGTGGACCACCAGGCTAACTACACTAATTACACTGTAACTAGCTACAACGGACCGGACCACAGCTTGTGTTAAGGTCCACGTGTTGGAGACTGTAGGACGTAGGACGTAGAACGTAGATTTCTTCAGGATGAACAACAGCAGCCGATCCCTCTGGGGGACCCGGCTTATATCCTCTGTGGCGTGGCTGGTTCTGCCCTTAGCCACGACCACCTTCTAGAATCCGAGCAGAATCTCGACCCTGGCACGTGACCACCCCTAGCCCCCACTTGGGGGCCCTGTGTATACTTAACCGGTCACGAGTCCTCTGGGGTCAACCAGAGTGCCATGGCCTTTAGTAGCCCCATTTCCATGGCCGTCACTCCCGCACCCTATCCTGTAGGGGCCGGCACTGCACGCAGAGCGTGGTGCCTCCAGCACTGTCAGTCAGCGCTTACCGAACCCCTCTAGGGCTGGTACTGCACCCACATCCAAGTGGTGTCCGCCATGTCAATATGTCGCACGCCATGCCTCTCTAGGGCCGGCATCACACAGTGACTACCGCGATGTCACTACACATTTGTAGTGAGTCCAACTGAGTCGCAGACGTTAACTTGGGAGCAACACTGTTTATTTAACACAACAGGGCCAACATAACTAAACCTACGCTCGGGTCTCGAATTCCCATCTAGCCACGGTACGGCAGAACTAGAAGATCCCCGACGTGGATTTTCGAACACCAACACTTGAAGAACCCCGTGCTCCTCCCAGAGCTCTCGTTATATGCCCCCGGGCTGGGGCTGGCTCCATCCTTAGCCCCGCCCACCTTCCAGGCTCTTCGGACCCCTTCTCGAACGTTCCCGTGAGCTCTCCGAGACCACGTAACTGCTCCTCGGCCCCCGTCCACCGGTGGCCCCCCCTCCATTATCGTCCAGTCACGTGATAATAGGTCAGCCAGAGTATCATGCCCGAGCGTAACCCTGGCTGGCTGACGCTCGTTCTCTCTCCCTCACTGGGAGCTGGCACTGCATGCTTCTCGTGGTGCCTTCGCGCTCAACCACGCTCACACAACCACTGCAGCCCGCAACCCGGGCTGTCCGTAATGACAACATCACTGGCCGTGACTTCGCAAGTCCCGCCACCATACAGTGACCAGTACAGTTACTACACATTTTAGCACCAAAATAATCTAAATAATCTCAATGCATGCTTCTAAATGTGGAGAGCAAAACCGGAGGACCCAAGGTAAAAAAAAGATCCACGCGATCACGGGGAGAACATGCAAACCCCAAATATGCACTTGGTAGGGGAAGACTTGCTTATATGCAAACACCACCACATGCACGTCCCTGGTGTGTCAAACAATAGTTCAACTCGGCCACAAACATGTGATGACCCAGTCCGTCCCATTGTGTACCTGGCATAGTACTATGCCCAGTCCACAGTCACAGGTGTCTGTGTCTAGAATTAATTGAAATGGCTAATCGGGGGAAACCAGAAAGGGGGTATACGTAAGGTGGTCCTTTAGCGCATTGAAGGCCACTTTGCAGGACTATGTCTACCTGAAAGGAGATTAGTTGGGTTAGACATTGGGCAATGTCACAAATTAGTGGTCGCAAAAACGAGGAAGGACTGAATCTCAGTCACACATTTACCGCTCTGACTCATTTCAAACCCTTTGTTTGCTCACCAGGTGCCACAAATACACGACCTTTCAAGATTTAAGCTTGAGATGGGCTACCCACAGTTTTTATAACCTGGATAAGTGCTTGAACATGGACTTCCAACATCATCAAGTTCGGGCCCACAATGGACGGAATTCAGGAAGGGGAAGGCATAGAGAACCTAGTTGATTCTGGTTAAGGGGGGTGCGGAGCTGGATAGAGGACGCATGTTGTTGGTGTAGCTCAAAGCATTTAGTTCTATGAGAATGCATACCTTAGCGAGTTCCAGTGCCACTGCCTCGTGGTTTCAGGGTCGAATAACGCCACTAAGCTCCATAAAGCCCAAGCAAGTCCGAGATGAGCTAATAAAGCTTAACATGTCTGGGCCATGTTGTCTTGCTGACATAGTTTGTGCATTGTGTGTATACGACTGAATATTGGTGCTAGACAGATAATTAATTGTATGGGATTTTTACTCAGATGAACATGCCTGCCTTTGCTGTAGGAAGGATGCATAGCCTTGGGTAGAAGGGGTATTGTAGGATTTGGTAAATGATGCAAAGTGCCTATTTTAGGTTGCAATAAAGCAGCTGTTAGATTAGACACTGCAAAATAATTTGCACCATGTGTTGAGCAGTTTTCGCCGGCTCAGGCACAATGCTTCCACTGAGGTTGTACAACAGGGAAAAATTTTGAGGATGGATACCATTTTATGCATTAGCCTCAAGTGGCCCGAGTTGATATCGCGGTCATTTTCCGCATCGAGTATTGGGCACCACGTGAGGAAGCGGTAACTTCAATATACTGTGACTTACGCGAGAGGCTGTCTGATTATTGTGTTAAGACGTATTCCTGCCCCTACGCACAGAAATTAAGGAAAGGGAGAAGACGCAGCTAGGGTGGGAGTGGGCGAAGGAAAGTTGTTTGTCGAACCAACTTTCAATCGTAATACAGGATTTTTTTGGCTTAGGTTGCGTAAATACATTTACCTGTATTATGTGTTAAAGTTTCATTCTGTTAATCATGGCAGCATTTAGGATGCTTTAATTTCACGGAGGACAAAAAATAAGCAGTGATGTCACAACTCAGAGGATGCATTGATATTACAGAGGACAGCCAGCCAATATGTTATGCTGTTAAATATGTCTTGCTGGTATGGGCTGAATGTAATTAATCACACGTATAATTATCAATGATGGCCATGGATTTGACCCATAGACTCACGTGACGGCACAGTAGGCCACGCCCAGCCGTGGCGTAATCAAT
Source organism: Entosphenus tridentatus (assembly GCA_014621495.2). Taxonomy (NCBI): domain Eukaryota; kingdom Metazoa; phylum Chordata; class Hyperoartia; order Petromyzontiformes; family Petromyzontidae; genus Entosphenus; species Entosphenus tridentatus. The sequence goes on along the minus strand of CM025681.2, from coordinate 1,145,192 downwards.
TCAGTGTACAGGGCATCTATTCAGATTCAGATGGACGCTGTACATGTGTAACGACTCCCTATTTGAAGACACGATCACTTGACAGCAAAGGTCTCGACTCCAGCAGCAGCCCCGAGCCTCTCCTCTAGATCGCATTTATCCCCAGCGTAGCCATCCCTTGACACTTGGCCACGCCCCTACTCTCGAACCCTCTGTACTGTCTTTACATACAGTGAGGGAAAAAAGTATTTGATCCCCTGCTGATTTTGTACGTTTGCCCACTGACAAAGAAATGATCAGTATATAATTTTAATGGTAGGTTTATTTGAACAGTGAGAGACAGAATAACAACAACAAAATCCAGAAAAACGCATGTCAAAAATGTTATAAATTGATTTGCATGACCCAGGGGAAGGCATAGCACAGCAAGGACCCAGTTCAACTGGTAACACAATCCGGCTCGTGTATGCGACTCCCGACAGATGGCATTGGGATAATTAGGACGCTGGAGGCGGTTTATTTTAAATAGACGGATTTCGAACGGGTCCTCATCTGCGGACCCCCAGGTGGGGCAGAAGCGGTTCCCCCGGGGGTCCCAGGGACGACTTAAAGATGGCCTAAGGGGCACGGCCCCTCTCGGCAAGAAGGAAAAGCAGGAGGAGAAGGAGTGGATGCTGGCCGCTCTGGTGGACGGAGAAGAGAGGGTGGTGGCGTATGGCAGTAGAGTGCTCTCACCGGCTGAGCAACATTATTGTGTAACGCGCCGGGAACTACTCGCCATAGTTTTATTTGTACAGCAGTATCAGCCCTATTTGTATGGCAAACGGTTCGAGGTGAGCTCTGATCACGCCGCCCTCCAGTACGCCTTGCGCTTTGAGCAACCATCGGGCCAGCTCTCACGTTGTTTGGTTAGAAATCCTGCAGGATTACTCGTTCCGGGTGTCTTATCGTAATGGGATGCGGCACACTAATGCTGACGCACTGTCACAGCTTCTCCTGGACGGCGACTCCACATGTCTTTCTGGCTCGACCCGCTGCAAATCGCCGGACATGATTGTGTCCCCCCCCCCCCATTGTCGCGTCGGTATCGACTCCTTCCACGAAGGAGCCCAGCGCTCCTGTGGCACGTGACGCTGCCCTGGGCTGACCCACTCAGAATAGGGGCGCCTCCAGGCAGAGTACGCTTCCCTATTGAAAATGCGGCGCCGTGTAGGGGAGTTGGATGACGGCTCAGGCCAACGCAGGGTAGCTCCCGTCATTCAAAATGGGGGCCTGTTGATGTATTGGGATGGCGGGTTGCAATGCTATTGTATTATTGTGCCTACGTGCCTCAGGGGCAGGCTGATTGTGGCCATCCATGAGCGGCTGATGCATTTGGGGGTTTATAATATCCTGGCCACCCTTCAGCTTGATTCCTTTTGGCCCGACATGACAGCGGACATTAAAACGTTTTTAAGGGTTGTGTGCAGTGTGCTCGTTGCAAGCCGCTGCCTGTGAAGTGCTTCCTGCCCTTACAGTCCATTAAAGTGTCCCGCATCAACCAGCTTGTAGCTCTAGACATATTGGGACCCTTTCCTACTACTGCCCGGGGAAATAAATACTTACTTATGGACGTTGAATACTTTTTCCGCTGACCTGTGGTTTGGCCGCTCCCAAATCAATCAACTGCCGGTATCACCGAGACATTTTTGCATGGGTACGTGCTAGATAAAGGGCCCCCGGAGCGCCTCTTCACTGATCAGGGGGGAAAAAATGTCGGCTAAACTACTGAAGGAGGTGTGCGAACTTTTGGGGACAGAAAAGGTTCGCACATCACCCTATCATCACCAAACGGATGGGATGGTAGAGTTGCTCAATAGGACTCTGACCTCGATGTTGAGTCAGCAGGTTGATGAGTCATGTAAAAATTGGGATTTGCGCATCCCTGGGGTGCTTGCGGCCTACAGAATGACTTTGCATGTTTCCACTGGCTACTTACCCCCCCCCCCCATTGATGTCCAGCTTCAAATGGCTCCTGGGAAGCCGAAGGTTACCATCTCTGAACCTATGTGGTTTACCCTCCAATGGGTTTCAGAGGCGCCCGAGGCCTCTAGAGAAAATTCCGCCGCCTGGGAATTGGCCAACGAGTGGTTGAGACGTCGTCGCGAATCGGGCAAATAGGGCTTGGCTGCACTGTCCGAAAGTGCCTGTCGGCACATCGCCCAAGCTGTGGCCCTGGCGGGGTCCGGTTGAAGTGGTATGGGCCAACCGGCCTCAGTGTGTTAAGATCCGGTTCGGCCGCCGGAATTAGTTCATACATCTGTCGCGACTTAAGCCGTTTTTTAATCCCCATCACATCCCCTCATCTCCAATTCCTGAGGGCCGAGTGTCGGGTGTACTGGGTGAGCTGGGGGGCGCGCCTGTGGAGGTGGTCCCTCATGGTGGCTCTGTGGTCCCGCCCACAGGATAGGAGCTTGTGATGCCCTCGGCACTGACTGCTGCTGCTCATCTGGACGCCCCGCTGAGTGCGGAGCAGCTGACAACCGACCGCCTCCTGTCGACGCCGCCGCCCTTGATGGAGCGGCCACACCTGCCTGGCAGCATTAAAATTCCCCCCGGACCTTCCAGGGAGCTTAGGCCCACCTCGCTTGGAGGTCCAGCCACACGGACTCGTTCAAAAACCGCATGCTTCAAATGACTCTTTCACCTGTTGCGAGTTGTTACTCTGGTTATTTATTGTTCTGTGCGTGCGTGATTTTACAGAGGTGCACCGAATGTGGTGGGGGTTTTGCGAGTTAACCGGTTAATGCATGCTTGTTGTGTCGTTAATTCACCATTCACATTTTTTTTATTCTCTTCTCTCCTTATATGTGTAGTGGGTACACAAGCGACAGAGACGGTGTCGTCGAGGCACAGTATTTATTGTAACTCACAGGGTAACAATAGAAGGGGTAACGGCCCCTTCACCCGTACTGGACTGGGATGCACCCCTAGGCTATATGCCTAACTATTATGCTCCCAGGTCCTCCGCTAAAGGCGCTAGGGGAGGCTACCTGACCTGGCCCTGGTCAAGGCGCAGGTCACGACACCCAGCCAGACAGACCTGGCCCTTAGAAGGACATCGGCTTTGAGGCTCTGGGGCTGCACCACTAGCTTGCTCTGCCTGGCCCTGAGAAGGCCAGTGGGTCAGAGGAGTTCTAGGGTCTATCTTGCCGGTCTTCAGTCTTCACTGGCCCTTTGCTCTTTAGCTCCCCAACACTTCCCCGATCTCTCTGATTCTCCACCTTTTATGCCAACTTGCCACCGAGGGACGGGGCAGTGTCGGATCACAGCATCCCCCCACAGCCCGCCAGGGTGGTAACCGTTTGCGGACGTGTTGTGGGCACCTCTGTGTACCCGTCCGTTTCCCTCCCCTAACACCCCTACATGTGTAAATATGTTGCTCGCATAATTTATTGTCGGTCGCCGGTTATTTATTGACGTTCTATTTGTTGAGATCCACACATTTCTCGGTTAAATATGGTCACAGCCGGGATGGCTGTATGTTACATGGGGGGGGGGGGGGGGGGGTGATGTAGTGACATATGATGTCACTACCATGTTGGGTCTGTTCGCATGATGTCACTGATATGTCGGGTCAGTACGAATGACATCACTGCCGGGTCGGTCAGTGTGGAGGCTGTTGACGAGTGCCACGGGGGTCGTGTCAGGCCGTTGCACTCTAAGTTAACCCGACCGGACACATGACCGGATCAAGGTGGGGGCCAGGGACTCCAGGGGGACCTTGGGGGTCACGTGGTCGGGGAGCAGATCCTTCTCGAGGGTTCGAGAAGATGGGCGTGGCCTGGGTGTGGTCGGCCACGCTGAGGCGCATATAAGCGGCTCCGCATGCAGAGCAGGGCTGTTCGTGTCCGGGATGAAGACGCCTCATGAAGACTGAAGACAGAAGCCTCAAGTCGTAGTGGCCAAGCAGAGTAATACCCGAGTGTTCGAGTGTTAGCGAGATTAGGACGGTGGTCACCACCGTATATATAGTGTGTGTGTTACAGTTGTTTTGCAGCTCTGTTAAAGAAACAGTGTTACCTCCATACGAGTGTGTGCGCCTCTGTCGAACCATTACATAATTGTAGATGCAAGAAAGCCCCTCAAAACATTGAAATAAAGAGTTGACGTTCCACAACTCTCAGGTGTGCCTCGGTGGTGGAGTCACTCGATCCTCAAGAGGAGGGCAGAACACAACGCAGAGTATCCACTCATCGCCTCCGAACTCGTATTATGTTGTTGTCTTTATTAACCAGCCTGCCCCCTCATTACAGCCTCCTCTATGTGCTCTGCATGCTCCTCTCCCTCCCCTGGCTCCACATTCACCTCTCTCATGATCGTCTCCTTTCCTCTACCCATAATATTCTCCCTAACTTGTGCCCCTCCACACTCTCTCCCACTCCTCTCTCCTCCCCCCCTCCTCTCCCCATCCTCCCCCCTCTCGTCTCCCGCTTATTCCCTCTTCCTTCTCCCATCCCCCCCACCTCACCCACCTCACCTCCTCTCTCTTCTTAAAAATGTGTTTCCTTACAATTTCATATGTTACTTTCTCAACATGTCTGCTCTCCTTACCAGTCATCCCTGTTCTTATACTAAATCCCTGCTATAAAGGCCTACTTAATTAATAATCTAAAATCCTGTTGGGATGCTGCTAGTTTTGCTCCCCATACTAAGAGGCAGGATTGAATATAACCCAGGGCCGACACCGTTTCTTCCTCCCTCCAAATTCGATCATTCCAAATTTGCTAATTGGAAACATAACATTTGAACATTCATGGTCTCTATAAAAGAAAAATGACCCTTTCTTCCTGGTACCGGCTACACAAATGCCATGGTTCTGAATCGCCGCTACTTCTCCGGAATGCGATCTCCACCCTACCTGAAGGAGAGCTGATTAATTATCACTGATGACCTGAATTGGAATTGGGCCAATCCTCCGACTAAAGCACTTGGTTTGACAAATAAATTAATTATATATAACCTCTCACTCATCAATCATTAATGTTCTCATGTCAAATACTCCGTGAAAGTTTTGTAAAAGTGGCTGTCCTGCAAAATCATCTTAGTGATGATTTATATTTAGCATTCAAAAGTTTTTAAGTTCCAAATAAGATATTTAAATGCTCTTTGAAATAATTTGACCATCAGGCTTTCATCTGACCTACTTTACATCTAAAATAATTGAACTATTGGAAACTGCTTGGTATTTTTTTTCAGAAAGACCTTCCTTTTTATAGTTGGCAATCATGCCCAATTGAAGAGTTTAGAGTCAGGTAAAACCAACACTACATCAATTCAGACATTTTTTCCAGTTCATCTTCAGAAACGCAGATTGGAAAAGTGCGAAGCAAACAAGTTTGGACTCACTATGGATGAACTACGAAGTCCTAATAAAACACAGCACAAAAATTAGTCTGACGGACCACATTTTCATGATACTCTCTTCGATTCAAAAGATGATCCCAAACGTTTCTGGAAAGCCATAAAACCCTTAAATGTAAAAATGTTGGAATATGCAGTAACGCCAAGGATCTTTATCGATTGCAGTTGCCTTTCTGATAAAAAAAACCCCCGCAAAATCAAGACGACTTCACAACAACAATAAAAATATAGAGAGAGGGAAGCAGGACTGTCCACAATGAACGAAAAGTGTGGCAGGACAGTCAGTGAGTAGGAGGGTCATCCTGCTCAGCCCAGGTATGCCGACTGTCTTGCCGGCACCGACGGGTCTCCACTGACATCCCGGGTTCTGGGGAGTGGCATCTTATGACCTCGGGCCTTCTTGAACAGTAGCCCGGCCGCCGGACCATCTGCCCAATGACTCTCTGCTGCAGGGGCGACAATCTTACGTGAGCTGACCTCCTCGCTGATAATGGTGTGGGCGGCTGGCTCTCCTGGCCGCCCGACCGAGATGCACTTTGCCGAAAAGTGACGCTGCATCGCATGTGAAGACCCAATGGCGCAGGTGGAGGCAAAATGGTGCCCGGCTCCTGCGTTGCAAGTGGAGGCGACATGGTGCCTGGTTCCTGCATCGCAGGTGGAGGCAAAATGACGCCCGGTCGTGGTGTTGCAATCACAGACAAATGGCGGCCGATGGCTGCATCACAGGTGGAGGCAAAATGGCGCCCTTTAGCCACATGGCGAGCGGAGAGCCAACATGGCGGCCAAAGAGAAATTGGAGGGAACCAGCCGCTCCAACTCCTCGACAATCTCGCACGGCTGGGCCCCCACCGTCGACATACGCTCCACCCGGCGCGTAGCAGACGCCAGTAATCGCCGAGCTGGCTGGTAGCGTCATGCCAACTCTCTGCCAATAGCGGCAGAACAGCAGTCGCAGCCTCCTCTTCCTGCGCCAACTGAGGCTGTTCCTCGGGGCACATCTCCAGAGCCCCAGACTCCGGGGGCGTCGTAGGGAACCACCTACAGGCTGTCCTCATCGTCCGGCTGCATAACGGGTATGTTCTTGCTTTTCACCACTGATCTCGACATGGCGGAAATTTTTTTCGGCCACTCTGACATCAAATGTAGTGCAGTAGAACCACGCGGAGATGAGGAATTCTATATGGGCTGTTGCTGTTTAATAAACCACTGTTACACTCGACATCCTATCCTCACACCAGTGCAGGTGCCCCTATTCTCTGTCCTTCACTTGGACCTGGAATCACCCCTCTCTCTGGGCTCCAACCTATATCCTTCACCGGACCTGGGATAACTATATTCGTCTGGACTACTTCGCTGCCACCAGGCTCTTCCGCTCTCCGTCGCGGGACGGGGAATCCACGAACACCGTCCCGCGACGAGGAGAGAGACCTTCCTCCAGCCGCTCCTTACCCTGGCTCCCCACGACGACCACGCCTCCATCACGAGGCCCCCTTTAAGAACCCTTCAGGTGGCTCCTCCCTCCAGCTCGCCTTCGCCCATGTTTTCGAAGGTCCTCTCCGAAAGCCCCCTACGTAGCCCGTGACGTTACGTCAATCCTAACTGTCAACCCGCTCGCACCTCCCTCTGTTCACCCCCCTCATTAGTTACTCACAATACTCTTCAATTGTAACGAGAGAACAGAGCGGTTGAAAAAGCATTCAGGCATAATGAATGTTGTTCTGTGCTGTGTTCTTGTCCCCACAACGAGGGAACTTGAGTGGGTCTTGTACCAGCAACACTTTATTCAAAAGTGGGATGATCGGTGGGATGATCGTAAAAAGTCATCGCACTCTGTACAATTTCGCAAATTAGGACAGGTAGACTCGCAGGCAGGATTAGAATCTACGTGGAGTTTTAGTGGATTGTAGAGGTTATCTCTCCGCATACACATCAGCCTCTCCTACCTACATGCTGTTGCTTGGAACAGGAAATGCCAGTAGTCGCCTGCCATGAGCAATGCAACTCAACATCCCTAGCCGGTCCTGTATTACCACTCATGCCGCACGCAACTTGGCCGCAGAGGTTGAGCGCGATGTCTGCCTCTTCCGTCCCCTCTGGTGGTGAGTGCGGGCTTCTCGTTAGAATTGTTTGAGGACTGTCCTCCCAAGGCTCCTTTACCGTTATCGCTTTAACTCAAAATTGCACGACATAAGCTTTGATTTACAATACACAGAGGGTGCCGTAATGTTACACAGTACAGGAATAAGCAGTTAAATCGCCGAAGAGAGAGCACGCACGGATTTCATAGCACAAAGCAATTTGTGCAATTAATAGTTCGCAGTGTAAGTTTTGATGTCATGATTCATAAAGCGTCCCTATGATTTTCACAGAGTGCACAGCATGCTGTGACATCAAAGAGCGAACTGTATGCTGCGAATACTGATGACTGTTCTGATGAGTCTCATTGAAGATGAAACTCGTCTACAGTGGTGCCTTTGGCTCATTGTTGCCTGTTGGCGGTTCTAAACGAGGCCACATATTCAGTTATTTTGAGCTGGTGTTCTGGATGGGGGTGAGAGCTATGATACATGCATTGCCCACATGTGTGTTTTGTTGAATTCACTTGTTTGCAGCCTGCTATACTTTTATATCGTGATTAATGTCTTGGTAGCTTTAAGATTTTACACATAGGATTTTGTGATCAACTATCAACGAAATGTCGGACTTCGCAGTTGTTAAATGTTATAAATTCCTCTCCAACACCGGTGGTACTGCTGAAGCAGCAATGAATGGGCATGCTTGTTCATAACTTGCCAACTTTATTAATATGTTGTGTAGGGTGGAAGAGGGTGCCTGGCATATTTTATTTATGCGATCTGACCGAAACGTCAATTAGGAATTCAACCTTGATTTGAAGCTTTCATGACTGGAGGAATCCATACGCGATCGAAATGTCGTGATTAATTTTATTTAATACCTACGAGACCTTACTGAAAGAACCAAAGAGTAGGAATTCAACATTTGATTTGATGCGATATTATAATTCCAAGTGCATACCTCTCATTAAGCTTTCGTTCATTAACACGTCTTCAATTATTTGAGCAATTTCCATTTTGTTTGTTAATGTTCGTGTTTCTAAACCACATCTCATAGAAAGCAATAGGCACTTAGAAAAAAAAGTTTATTTCCGAGGACAAACGCATGTTGGGTAGTATAGAATATTTCATGGCAATGCATTAGTTTTTTATCTTCCTTGTATATCAAATTAAACGAGAGCACACAGAGCACACTATGCAAGTTAGTATGCACACGTGAACATTTTTTATTCCCAAAAGTTACCCCATTCACACGTTTATAATTACAGTCTCCACAAATACACATCCCATCGAAAGGCCGGCGACACCTCGAGAATGATCTCGAGAGACGAGCGCTGACACACCATGCCACAGCAATGGTCACGACATTAGAAACAATCACACAACAAGCGTATTTTTAACCTCCCAAGGTGCACACCTCAAAGAGGAACGAACGGTATAAAAGCAAACGCGGCAGCGGATAAACTTCACTCCATCGCCCCGCGAGAGGTGAACTCTGCAGGTAATGTAAGTGTGGCTCTGGATCGTGTCTTTGTGTGCACACTTTTAGCAGGCACAATGTGCCTTTGCGTGTGGCTCTGGATCGCGTATTTGTGTGCATACTTTTAGCAGGCACAATGTACCTGTGCGTGTGGAGTATTTGCTACGCTCGCTTTAATTGGTGATTACTAAACAGCACGAGTAGTTGGAGGGGATGGCTTAGTTGTCAGTGCAATGCCTGGGTCCTGGTGAGCTTGAGTTCGATCCCGAACACAACTAACATAAATGTGATATATTAATTATCTATGACTAACGTGCATTGTTCCAGCGTGGTGAATTATGTTACAAAGATCCACTCCACCGACACGGCATAGGGAGGTCTTCATTTATACTAAGTGTTTCACAAAGGGCTCTAATAATGATTACTATTATTTAGCACTTGGAACCACTGCTAAACAAATGTATGTCATTACGTAACCAATAGCTCGTCAAAAA
>CM025681.2:1114717-1125882 GCA_014621495.2 Entosphenus tridentatus | reverse complement strand
TCCCGCAGCAGAACGTTGGGTGACAAAAAAAATAACCACACGCGAATATCCGTCATGCCCATGGACCCGACGCGTCCAAATTTATGGCAGGGGGGGGAATTATCATTTTAACAAAATGTACTCTTTTTACAAAATGTAGTGGGAGCTAAAGAGACTATTTTCAAACGTAAAAATGCATTTTCCCCTTACAGCTACCCGTCGGGTTCCATATTCCTAGTTAACTACACCACGGACGGACAAATTCAGATTGGAAAGTATTACAGAGCCCATGCATATGTATTATTTGTGTAACGCGTTTCTCCCTCCCCCCGAACCACGTGTGTTTCCTGTTACAGAGTGGAATAAACAAATCAAAATCATGGCAAGTCTACCAGTGAATGACTCTTTGAAAAACGAGACTTCTATACTGCCAGAGAAGATCTGGAGCACCACTAACCACGTAGTGTACGCTATCTTGCTGATCACGTGGTTGCCGTCCTTTATTATGTTTGTCCTCATGGCGTGTCTCTTCAACCGGGTGATGACCTTCATGGAGAGTACCAAGTACATCCTCTTCATGAACCTGATGACCAGCGACACGCTCTACGTGCTCCTATCGGGTGTGATGATGACAATAAGATTGGAGCGTATCTCGCTGATTCGCATCCTCTGCTGTGTTTTAATCAATCTAAGTACGACGTTTCAAATCAACAGCACCCTTACCATCACGGCCATGGCTCTGGAGCGCTACTTGGCCATTTGTCAGCCACTGCGATACCACCAACTGGCCCACCGGCAATCCGGCCTGCAGGTATGTGGTTGGAGGTGATGATGATGATGATGTAAACCATGATAGTACGCAGTATCTCTGACATAACTGGCTAATGTGGGTGCGTGGTACCTCCGGTTTCACTATTTTTATTTAAAAAAATCGTTCCAGAAATACCTCGGTTAACGAATAATCTGGGAACGAAGTTTTTGATCACGAAGATACGCCATGGAACGTATATACTTCATTAACCGAGATATTTGTGTATACTAATACAAATCAATGAATGACATTTCTAGCTTTAATTTGAGTGCTCAAAATGTACATTGTATTACAACATAAATTAGAAACATATGAAGCAACTTAAAAGGTATTATAATAACCCACGTAGTCTATAGCTGTGGGGACGATTTTACAGAAAAAAATTACGTTTCAAATAATAAGTTAGCGTCGCTTTGCAATGTGCAGTTTTCAAATCTTTAAGTTTATACGTTGGGCATTATTATCCATTATTTTTTTTTTTAATATGTACACCATATTGAGAAAGTATGTCGAAAATAACTTATTGAACACTGAGTATAGTTGTCCGAGATAGACTAAACAAGTAACGTAATAGTTATTTATAATTTGTTTACTTTGGGTTCGATAATTTCACCACAACTCTCCACAAACTGACAGAGTCGATCAAATGAAGTCAGGTGAGAAAATATTCCCACTGATTTTATTGGCTTTTGTCATCTGTATACATGTTGAACTTCTTTCGCACCGTGCATAGCCAAGTGTTGCTAATCGAAGGTGCGGGGGAAGGAAAACAAACCAATCAAAAAATAGTAATTCTAAAGACATTAGTTTTACATTTATATTTAGAAGTGCATAGCTGCAGTGGCTTCCTAGTATCGGAAGAAAGAGCGTTCCAGACAGCCGCAGAAGCGCATTTGAAGCGCGTAATACAGCGACCATCTTTGTACAATGGTTATCCAAACCCGCTGTAAGGATGACTGGATGGTGTATGCTCCTTGATGAGACTTTTTAACCTAATGAAATGAGCTCACGTGACGGCTTGATTTGATTGAATCACAGGTAGTGGAGGGTTATAGTTAAAACACATTACATTATACCTACACAATCTGACAAAAAATAAACTAATTAATCATAATATTGATTTTACTTTTTGGTTCTTATGGTAAAGTCACGTAGAAAGAAAATAAATGTAATATTAGAATACGACGTTCTGATTGCAACACAAGCAATCATCATCAGGTACGAATGAATGAGAAAAAACAAACCTAGTAAACTTAGAAATATAATGCAATACAACACAGAGGGTCGGCTAATATAACAGTCAACACCCTACCTGGTTGATTACGTTCTTCGAAAGAGTGCTAAATTTGAGAGAGAGACAAAATACAGACACGGAGACACATAGACAGACACATAAGCAGAGAGAGACAACACAGAGACAGAGAGAGAAAATAAACTTAATAAAACAAACTTTGTAAAATTTGGGAAAGTAATGCAATGCAACACAGAGAGTCGGTCAACACACAATTAACGCATATCCTGGTTGATTACGTTCTTCCACAGATTGCTAAATTCGAAGTTAAATGTAGAATTTGAGAGAGAGACAAGACACAGACACGGAGCCACAAAGACAGACACACAAGCAGAGAGAGAGACAACACAGAGACACAGAGATAGAGAGAAAACTAACTTAAATCCTCCCTGTAGAAGTGGTGTAAACTTGATTTGGAGCTTTCGTTACTGCAGGAATTACTTTTTGGTTATTTTGGTAAAGTCACGTAGAAAGATTATGATTGTACGTACCTGATGATGATTGCTTGTGTTGCAATCGAAACGTCGTATTCTATTATTTAATTTATTTTATTTCTACGTGACTTTAGGTATTAAGCATTGGCGAGGTGTGGTGACATCAACGGATTTAGCCCTGATAAGGATGATGTGGTGATCTCTATACATCTGTTCACGTTATTTTGAGGACAAACTGCAATGCAATATATCAAATAAAGTCACATTACGTCTCAGGACCCTTTTTATGAGCATTTCTTGTCATCGAACAAAGATGGTCACTGCTTCACGTACTTTCAGATGGGCTTCTGCGGCCATCTTCTTTTCGACGTGAGGAAGCCACTGGAGATATTCTCTTTTAAATCTAGATTGAAAACTAATTTCTTTAGAACTACGTTTTGTGTTTAGTTTGTTGTTCTTCCCTCCCATCACCAATTAACGTGGTTAGCTACGCACGGTGCCAAAGAAGTTCAACATACAATACCATTTGCAAGTGTATGTTAAACTGGTTTCAACTGGTACGTGTTCTCTGGTTTTCAGTTCCGTTCAACTCCCTCCCTCAAACTCGTGTGAATGTGTTTTACAGGTCGTGGCTGGCGTCTGCATACTGTCTCTGTCAGCGCCAACCATCCGCCTCTTATTGTGTATTGCGAGCGGCTCGCTCTTCATGACCGAGCACCAACTTGTATGCGAAATGAACCAGTTGGATGCAGACATGCCTTATGGAGAGGCAGCAGTCATTATCCGTGACGCGTTTATGTACATGGTATTTACATTTGCCGTGCTGTCTGTAGCAATATCCTATGTCATGACGGCTCGGGCCGCTAAGAAGGCCTCAGAGAAACACAGCAGCTTCTCTAAGGCCAGAAAGACCATAGTGCTGCATGGAATTCAACTGGGACTTTGCCTCCTGCCAGTGGCCTTACCCATGTTCCACAAGTCGGCGGAGTTGTTGCACCTTAACCCTGGGGCCACACTCATCGTCAGGGTTGCATTTTTCCTGGCGCTGCACGTGATCCCCCGCTTCATGAGCCCCTTTCTGTATGGCAGCAGGGACGAGGAGATAGTGAAACACGTTCGGCAATTATTGGGCATTCATTCAAAGCGAGTGATGCCATAAGTGGTCATGCTTCCTTAAGGAAAGGGATCAGCATTTATGAGGCCCTTAAATGCCTTAGTGCTCTATTCGATTTCATTACTTTTATAAACATGAATCAATGGAGTTATCCAAACATCTGAATATAGGGCCACGGTGCTGGAGAAAAATGGTTAGCCCCGGTTATCGCTTGCCTGTGGTTTCCTGTACTTCTCAATCTAATGAAAACTGTGTGCATTACAATATTTGTGGATTTATAGTTATTTTAATCGTCCCAATGCTCTGTGGCAGTCGAGCTAAACTACTCGTATTGGGAGCCATCTCTACACAGCACAAGGTGTAGTCAAGCACCCTGAAGAACATGGGCATTGGTCGGCAAGTCGGAGAACTTGGTTGACTTTTTGTAGCTTTTCCCAATTACGTCGAAGGTTATATTCTCAGCAATTTAAGATTACTTGACTAATTTGAAGGATGGATTTTTTAATATAATTTTTCTTATTTTTTTATATTTGTATTTTTTTATTTTATTTGATGGTAGACTAATAAAAACATACCACCCAGCATTGCAGATTGGAAGCATCCTTATTTACATAACTCATTGTTGGGATTTGTCCATTACAATTAATACATTGTAAAATCTGATCACAACTTAAACAATAATAAAGGTAACATGAGCATTGTTTTAAGAACCGACTATTGACATTTCTGCTGGTGTACAACTTTGTGAAAGAAACAAAAAGACAAACTGGTGTTGACGGTGGTGCTAGGGGAACTTCATTGCAGTCAGGGGAGTTGCAGAACTTGTACTTTTACAATAAACACCAACGCACAAACAACAACGACACTCAACGCATCAAATGTAAAACATCGAAGATGCACGTGTTACCACGACTACTGTATCACTTGCAAAACGTGTGAGCTGTTTTATATTGGCTATAATGAAAAATAAATTGATGACAATTGTAATTAACATTTCAATCAGCTGTCCCCCCTGGACACATTCAAGTATGCGGCTCGCCATTTAATAAATAGTGGTCATGATCCTCAACAACTTGCACAGGGCAGATAAACCTTTATACACCAGTACATTGAGAAAAGGCAGACAAATTATATGTATAATGATTTGTAGACATCATTACAATTATAACGTGTGAAGGAATTTATGTATAAAAATAATACAGTACAAGAAAACCCCTGCCTGATGTGCCGAGGTCAGCACCCAATACAAAGTCAAATATCGTCAAGTTTGCTGCACAGCACGCTAATCACTGCCACTGCTCCCAACACACCTTCCATACACAACCAGACGTGAACGTGCACATATATATACATACAATAACAGCTGCCATTCGCCACTAAGTGGCCATGAAATCACTCATTCCTCCCTTACAATGAACACGGTTGACTACGTACTGTTTTAAAAAAAGTTCAACATACATACATGCTCCAATGTGAGGGACGGATTGGGCTTTTATCATTGAAAGGCGATTTTGAGGGGACCAAGTCTGAAAACAGACTGATGCAGGTTTCCATTCTTATATACCCAGACATCGTTCGTGGTGCTTTAAGTTGGTGTTCCAACCCCATTTATGTGGCCTACACTTCACAGCATGAACCGACCACGCAGCGCTGTGGAACAACAACCTCCGGTTGCATCTGCAGTTGGGGCAGATGCTCAGTGGGTAGAGGACTTTCACGAATTTACCACGATAGTGGTGCATCGGGTGGGTGCAGGCCACAGCAAAACTAATGCGCTGTCACAGCTACCGAATCGAGATACGCACGAACCTCAGGGCTTTAATGCCTCTCATGAGATGGATGAGGACTGTCACTGTCCTCCACAGTGTCAGCTATACAGCCGAGTGAAATCAATTGGGGTAACCTTGTCCAAGTCGGCCCACCCCTAGCAGTAGGATTTAGGGATGCATCACATTTTGAAGTAAGTCCTCCAACAAGGGGACATTTGGCCAGGACATAGACCCACCTATTTAGTGCGGCAGAGTATGTTGGTTTGATTAGATGCTTTGACCAGGTCGCATCGCACTGTCGTGCCAGAAGGTGCTTGCTGCAGCTTAGCCACGATTGAGAATAATAATTTACATTTGTAAAAGTTGCGTATTTCATACTGTAGATCCCAATGCGCCACCGTGTATGTAAAGCAGGAAATAAACAGAAGCAGAATAAATGGCCATAACTAGGGGCTAAAGGCCTGTTTAAAGAGGTGAGTTTTCAAAACAATATATCAACGATTATGATTGTCTTATTAGCAAAAGCAAAGCCATCCAAAGATTGGGAGCTGCCCTGGCAAAAAGCCAAATCGCCCCAGGAAATGAGACTTGACCTCAGAGTCCTAGAAAGAAGGTGATCTCGGAAACCTCGCCGGAGTGTACAGATGGATGGGTTCCTGCAAATATTGCGAGGCTAACTCGTTGATTGCCTTGTAGGACGGCATACGAAGGGACGCATCACACGTTGGCTCCATTGAGGCCTGAGCGAGGGCGTGTGCCACGATGTGAAGCAGTAGGCGGTGGCGAACCCACTCTGTGTGAAGAGAGAACAGCCACCGGAGCCGCGGTGGGTACTGCTGCGGTACGTTTCTTTGTCCTGCGTTAACATAATGGTTGCATGTCTATGGGATCTTCAGTATCAAGATGATAATACATGTGTTAAGCATTAAAAAATAAATTTGTAGTAATGGATATCTTGGGTCAAAATAACCAGGGGAATATGTCCCTGTTGGTGTCGAAGGCTGACTAGGAGGCAGAGACCATCGCTGAAGTTTTCTTGCAGGCTTATATGGTGGTGACTGGAGAAGCTTCTGACTGATGAAGTTGATTGGGAAAAACGCATCGTCAATGCAATGTACGCATACAGGATGCCACCATATTGGTGACAGGGAAAATTTGTTTAATGTTTGAGGGAGGCATGGCTTGCCTGTGAATATGAAAATTGCACCAGATTATGCCTGGGGTATACACATCCCAACGGTCATTAGATACAAGTACTCAAGTACCTGCCACAAATTAAAACATCACGAGTGTCGGGCCAGTAACTCGAAAAATTGTGTATAGTGTCTGGTTACATTGTCCTGCGATGAAACGCTGCTGTGATAGTGGGTAACCAACTATGGCGTCACTACACAATTACCTCCACCATGGTGAACTATTGTGCAGGCCGGTCTGCCCCAAAATGCAAAGTAGTCCAAATAAACCCATGGACCAGGTCTTAAAGGCTGAAGCAATTGTATTTCCTCGCTTATGTATCCCCCCCCCCCCCCAATAGGGTCCCACATCCCCAGAACACACAATTCAACACAAACACACGGTTCACTCTTTAAAACCACTCACGCCTTTGATCCTACGCAATCCTGACACACACACCGTCTCATTCGTGGTGGTCGTCATGCCGTTTCACCATTTCATACACAGCACCAAAACCAACTCCACCGTCCACACACACTGTAGAATCCCTGCAGATATCCCCAAATAGCCACACCACATATTAAATCCGAGAGACCTACAGTAGGCTGAATCTTGCTTCCTGTCTTCTCCCTTCTGATCCTCACATCAGGTCCATGGGTCTTTGCGCCCATCCCAGACTGCTACACAACAGGGAAAATAGCAATGTGGGAATCCCCACTATCACCTTCAATGTGTATAATATTGCTCCATACTGCATAGTGAAACAACCACCTGTAGCTCTGACCATACTCATAGCTGCCCTGCTCACTCAGTGCACTGCTGTTGCTGCCCCCGCTGGTGCCACTGCTTCTTCCGCTGGTGCCGTTGCTTCATCTGCTCTAACATCCATCCCCTTTTATACAGGTGTAAGGGATGTCAGGGGAAGGATTCCCACCAAAAGGAGGGGGCAGTGGGACGGTGACAGTAGAAGGGGGGGGGGAGCATGTGAGGAGAAAAAATAGAGGGAGAACTGGCGGGAAAGAGGGAACTGGCGGGGAAACGGACAGAGAAGGATGGGGACGAGTGTGGACTGGGGGAAGCGATAAAAGACGAACCCCCTGCAACCTTGTGTCGGCTCTCTTTTAAATCTGGTGGCAGCGGTGGGATTGACAATGGCTACAAGGAAGAACCTCCGCAGAAAAGAGCCAACAGAAGAGGAAGCAGGAATCCCCCACGTCCAGGGCAACAAAGGTGCCTGCTACCAGGAGCAGCAGCAGGGGGCCGGACCCCATAGAGGACCCTATGGAGGGCCACATGGCCCGCGTGGAAAGGGTTCTCCAGGAGCTACTGCGTCAGCTCCCTATGGGGGGCCCGCCGGCGCCGGGACTCCCTCTCCCACTCGTACTACAACCAGCCAGCCAGGCATGAGCCACAACCAGCCCCATTTGCGCCAGCTGCCGCAGCCGTTCCAGCCAAAGCCACCAGGGCTAAACACCCAATGGGGGGAGCAGGTGGCAGGATGGGTGCGCCGGCTGGGGCCCGTCGAGAAATTCGTGGCCGAGGGAGGTGATTGGGAGGTGTTCGTCCGCCGATTCGAGGCTGCCTTCCATGCTCTTGAATGGGCGGACAAATTGGCGCTACGAGCGCTTCCATCTGTTCTGGACGACGATGTGCTCGACTCTTACACCTCACGGGAAGGCCCACCCCCAAATCCCCACCCCCCCCTACAATGGGGGGGGGGGGGGGGGCACCCCCCACCACAAGGGGTCCCATCCCACGTCACAAAGGGGGGGAACTTCGCACTACATGGGGTGCCCAACCGGCATCCTAGTGGGGAGCCCACCCCATGTAATAAGGGCGCATTCACCCTGCTGCGACACACTCCAAAGCAGAGAACCATATTTAATTTGGAGCTTTCGTGACTGCAGGAATTGCTCTTTGGTTCCTTTGGTAAAGTCACGTATAAAAAAAAATAGCATACGACGTTTCGATTGCAACACAAGCAATCATCATCATCAGGTATAAATGAAATAGAAACACAAATCTAGAATACTTAGAAATGTAATTTAATACAACAGAGAGTCGGATAACATAACAGTCAACACCCTACCTGGTTGATTGCGTTCTTCCTGAGAATTCTAAATTTGAGAGAGAGATAATTCAGTGTGTCTCTCTCCCTGTCTCCTCTATTTTCAAGCTTTTGCACCGTGCCACTCATTGACATGCTAATTTCTCTAACCCCTCCCTCTCTCTCCGCCCCCGCCCCCCTCTCTCTATTTAAGGCCTCAACACAGAGGCGTGGTTTCTCTGTGTGCCTATGTATGTTGTCTCTCTATGTATCTCTGTGATATCTGTCTCTGCGTATATGTCTGTCTATATGTCTCTGGTTCTGTGTTTTATCTCTCTCTCAAATTTAGCATTCTCAGGAAGAACGTAAAGTAATCATGAGTCAATGAGTTTCTGTGTTAGTCTATGGCTCTGTGTGGCCAGTCTATGGATCTTGCTGTTAGTATAACATCAAGCCCTTAATCCAGACAGTCTAAATGCTTGGATTGCGAGCCTGGCCTAGCGCATCCGTTGGTGTGCAAACACATGGATCGCTGATGGTGACTGACATCCTTAGTGGAAGATGCATAGGGCTGGTTGCTATCAGGAGGACCTATATTTACTTCATGTGGGAACAGCGATGTTGCTGCATCTCCTTTTCCCTACTGGTCAGGATGAGAGGATGAGCTGGTATGGGCACAGAAGTGGTTCAGTACATAGTCCCTGGTGCGTTGACCAGCATCGTCTGGAAGCCTCCGTCTGCCAATCCTACTTCAGTTCTCCCTCCTGTCTTGTTCTACAACCGCATCAAATACTTTCGAATGGACCTCGGCCACAGTAACTGTGAATCGATGTCCAGGTTGTAATATGAAAACATTACGATGTGGGGCCTGGCCATGCAGGGCTTGTCTGCTAAGCTTGCCCGTTGTCTGGTTTCTCTTGTAATATGTCTCAGCCTGGGTTATTGCTTTACCCCAATGAGGAGATCCTCACTGAGTCTCAAGGCTTTTTCAGGAGGGTTCTGCCAAGTTTGTTGCAGTAGGAAGAAATTTCCTGATTGTAATCCCATTTGAGTCATCCAGGTAATTATTTCACCAGTGGGATCTTTTGGGTAAAACCAACTTAGTTGTTTATGGGTTTAGCTGCAAGAAGAGACCAGAAAACCTAGACGAACCCCCAGTATCATAGGGGTAGAATATTCAAACTCCACTCCCTCTCACACACAAGATAAAGACAAACATGCACCCTACAGCTTGAACAAATTGTTGGGGCATGTACTGTTAGCGACCACCCGTGAAGGTCGGTATGATACACCTGGGGGTAGGTGGCCAGAAACACGCCTGACCGCCGTTGTCTCTGGCTATTAATAAACCATGAGTGTATAATTGTATGTCTCTGTGCATATGAACGGGTAATGTGGGAAGCGGTGACGCATTGGTTCATGCACTTTGCGACTAAATCTGTGGAGTTTGATTCCCACTCATGGCCAACATTGGTGGCAGTGAAACGGTGAACTGGTCCTGGGCCTGCCATGGTTCGACTCAGCCTTAAATGATTACCTCAAATTGTAAATGTTGTGGATTCACTTTTCAACACTCCGGTGGGCTAAAGTAATGAAATATATGCCCTTTGAAAAACGTGACACATTTTTACTGTTTGGCCGTGTTGGGTGGTGGAGGGTTGCGACACATTTATAAATAACGCGATCTAACCCAAAACACTTTTATGAATATTACTGGTCGCGAAAGCCTATGTATTAAACTTAAAATTATTACCCCTTGCAGTTTGTAAACATCATTGTTGAGACAATTACAGCCGGGTGTGGTTCTGGCCACACCACATCCTATTAATGCCATTCCAGCATTAATCGGTGCTGGTTTATCAGCACTTGCATGAACAGGATATTTTGTCTCGGTGTACTTTATTTTCTAGTGTGTAATGAGTATTGTGTGTTTATGTCCTCTGGGTGTGTAATCTAGGGAGTGGTAGTGCAGTGGTCGGTGTGCTGCACTATGAACCCGGAGACACGAGTTAAATTCCCACGCACGGCCACCACCAGTGATGATTATTTGAACCATTCCTGGGCCTCCCCTAGGTCGACTCAGCCTAAAATTAGTACCTGGTGTGATGCGTAATCATTGCCGTTAGGGAGACAAAGGCACCCGTTTGTGATGCTGGCCACCCACCCCCTCATTGCCCATGTCAGCCTTCATCGGTGCTCGCTAACAGCACTCTTTTATGGCTATACAGAGGATCCTTGTATTGTAATATATGCGTGTGTATTGTGTATAATGGGTATATCTACATCTACAGAATGAATCGCATGGAGAAGAGGCTCTCGACACCACCTGGTGATAAAACGCACCGATGTGACCAGTGTTTATACAGCACGGATCGCATTGTACGTTTGAAGCAGCAACAGAGCATACGCAGGGCCGAGAAGCCCTTCAAGTGCAGTGTATGTGGTAGGGCATTTGCAGAGGCAGGAACTCTTAAGAAACATAATACAACACACATGGGCGAGAAGCCCTTCAAGTGCACTGTGTGTGGGAAGGAATTTGCTCGTTCA
>CM025681.2:1096122-1114707 GCA_014621495.2 Entosphenus tridentatus | reverse complement strand
TTCATATTCATCAAAGAACACACACGGGTGAGAAGCCCTTCAAGTGCACTGTGTGTAGGAAGACATTTGCTCATTCAGACATTCTTCATGTTCATCAGCGAACACACATCGGTGAGAAATCCTTCAAGTGCAGTGTATGTGGTAAGGCATTTGCAGAGTCAGCATATCTTAAGAAACATAATAGAACACACACGGGCGAGAAGCCCTTCAAGTGCACTGTGTGTGGGAAATCATTTGCTGAATTAAAAACTCTTCAAATTCATCAGAGAACACACACAGGCGAGAAGCCCTTCAAGTGCAGTGTATGTGGTAAGGCATTGCCGAGTCAGCAAATCTTAAGAAACATAATAGAACACACACAGGCGAGAAGCCCTTCAAGTGCACTGTGTGTAGCAAAACATTTGCTCGTTCATTAACTCTTCATATTCATCAGAGAACACACACCGGTGAGAAGCCGTTCAAGTGCACTGTGTGTGGGAAGGAATTTGCTCATTCAAAAACTCTTCATGTTCATCAGAGAACACACCAAGTTCATAAGTCCTACAAGTGCCTGGTGTGTGGGAAGGTATTGGCTCATTCAAAATATCTTAAGAAACATAAGACAATACATTCAGGTGAGAGTCCTTTCAAGTGCACTGTTTGTGGGAAGGACTTTACATTATCAGGAAACCTAAAGAGGCATGAGAAGATCCACAAGGAGAAAGTGAAATCGACTTGTGAAAGTCAACATGCTGCAATGAGCCCATCTCTCATGAAACGAGAATCAGAAGAAATTTCCAACTTGGCAACACGGCCAGGAGTGACAGTGAAATGTGAAGAAGTTAAATGTGAAGAAGTGACGGTGAAATGTGAAGCTCAAGATTCGACTCCAGCACCCAATCTACAAGTGGATGGATGCAGCGTGAAGCAGGAGAATAATTCCGATTCTGAGGGAGAGCGAGGCAATCCCCAGCAGTTTGTGGATGTGGAGGTGTGGGTGGAGTTTTTGGACAAAGCTGAGTAGGAGGGGCCAGCACGTGTGAAATGGCACCTTGGAAGATGTGTAACCTGGAGTTTGAGACGATTTTCCATAGCATTCGCCTTATTCGCAGCCTTATTCGCAGGCTTACGTCATTTAAATAATGCATAGGGGTTTAGGTGTCTTCCAAGCAGAGATGGGCTTTCTGTCCATACAGTGAGGGAAAAAAGTATTTGATCCCCTGCTGATTTTGTACGTTTGCCAACCGACAAAGAAATGATCAGTCTATCATTTTAATGGTATGTTTATTTGAACCGTGAGAGACAAAATAACAACAACAAAAATGCAGAAAAACGCATGTCAAAAATTTTATAAATTGATTTGCATTTTAATGAGGGAAATAAGTATTTGACCCCCTCTCAATCAGAAAGATTTCTGGCTCCCAGGTGTCTTTTATACAGGTAACAAGCTGAGATTAGGAGCACTCCCTTTAAAGAGTGTGCTCCTAATCTCAGCTCGATACCTGTATAAAATACCCCTGTTCACAGTATGAAGTTATTGAGTGTCGAAGTTAAATAGTCGATATGCAGAGCATTATACTGCCTTATAAAACACGAATTAGGAATGTATTTTGATTTTTGCGTATTAAATAAATACAGGCGTACCTCGTAATTGCTTCTTCGAGACCAGAGCACTGCAATACACCGGTAATAGCAATAAAGCGAGTCACATGCTTTCTTTTCACTTGCGAATGCATATAAAAGCCTTCAAACATGTTTAAACTACACTATATTCAACGCGTAATACAGCTACAGTATGCCTAAATAAACGATGTACGTAATTAAATAGAAAAGTTTTAATTTACCCGACTGATTCGCTAAATTCACATGCAAAAAGCGGGAGTTACAGATGATGATCAGCCAATCAGATTGTAAATGATGTATGTACGTATTTATTCATCTAATCTTATTCTCTTGCTCATTTGAGAATCTTGAGATGCCACATTTATCTTGAGATCCGACATTTAAAAAAAGCGCAATTATAGCGAAGCGCAATAAAGCGAGGTACGCCTGTAAGTATGAATTGTAACTGTTGGACATTACTATTAAAGTGGCTGTCAGGTGTGACAATGCTTTTTGCATGCTCCCAATCTGTTTTTGATTGCTTTTTAAATGCCCTTTAATAAAAAAAAAGGTAAGAATTGTTATATTTACATTTGGCTTTATACACTAAATATATATGTTCAAAATATCAAAACAATTTAATGTCAGGCCTACTTTATGCACTTGTTTTGCTTTTAATCCCTTTGGGTTTCATTTAATTGGTCTTAGCCTGATGTAACATTTTAAAGTGACTACACGCAATATAAAAATCCAGGAATAAACAGCAAAGTCTTCCAGAAAAAGCACTGTATATCAATGCTGTGTGCAAAAATCCCAGTGGGATGCAAGTCAAACAATAACAACCATAAGATAATTTAGATTCAAGTTATCAGTCTAACTCTGTACTACAACAAACAAATATGGCTAAACCAAACGTTTTTTAAATCACCATAATAAAGCTATAACAACAATGTAACGGTGATCATAGGAACTGTGATTGAAATTTTATAATAAACGATGTACATAACATGTACTATCAAATTTTGCAGCCATAGCTGGCTGCATGAGTCACTCCATAACAGCAGGAGTATCAGTAGGAGTATCACAATTTTGCAATGCACCTTTAAAGATCAGCACACTATAATCAAAACACAAGATCATACTTTGCAGTGGGGATCCGGAGCGATACATTTGATTTCAGGCCACTGAATAGCTGGCAGCTAGGGGTGTACAATTCCTCTAAAGCAGTTTTTGAGTGAAGCTCTCACAGGTAGTGATCCAAGTTGCAGTATATTGGCGATAGCATTCCAGACCCTGGGGGCATCAATAGCAAAGGCCCTCCATTATTTGTACGGAAATAAGAAATGTGAAGCTGGTAAATGAGCGAAGACCTTAGATCACATTTGTTCTTTGAAACAGTGAGGAGATCCAGCAGGTAGTCTGCGGATTTTTTTGTAAGTACATCGTGAATGAATACGATCTAATGCACAAGCCGTCGATCATTAAGAGATGTTAAGTTTGACCCAATGCAGAGATCACAGTGGTGGGTCCTATATGGGCAGTTCAATGCAAATCTTCAGGCCGAGTGATAAATTGAGTCAAGCTTCTTCAGTACGGTACTGGGGGCTGATTTATATACGATGTCACAGTAATCAAGTAGAGGCAGTATGGTCGCTTTCATCAATTCCAAACGGAACATGGGATGGAAGCAGTGCTTGTGTCGATACAGAAAACCAATTTTTATTTTTGTCTTTTACCAATATCATCAATGTGATCTTCAAATTTCAGTTTTGAATCAAGAATGACCCCAAGATACTTATAGATCTTGACTTGTTCTATTTGATAATTATTTAAGGAATGTAATTGGGGAAAAACAACTTCCTGCTTTAGCCAGGCCATAGGCCAACGGGTGAAATACTCAACCCCAACCAGTAGGTACTTATTACCACGAGCGGTGACAGGAAAAGGACCCAGAATGTCAAGTGCCACCAGCTCGTCGACCCGGGACACCCGAATCGACTGGAGGGGCGGGCAGGCCGCCCTAGCCGGGTGCTTCCACCGCGCACACTGCATGCAACTGATTAACAGGTCAGCGACATCACGCACTATTCCAGGCCAAAAAAAATCCAATTGCAGTGTGGTGAGCGTTATGTGAATACCCAAATGCAGGATGTGTTCGTGCGCCGCCCACACGGCTCTGCCCCACAGAGCGGTGGGGACAACGATTTTATAACGACGCGAGCTGGCATCCCACGACATGAGGAGACCATCACGCAAAACGACAGCTCCAATACCCTCCCGGCAATTTCCCGCACGTTCGGCCCGACGGCGTAACCTAAGGAGGGAAGCGTCCTCCATCTGAAACCGTCCCCATTCATCCAGGGGCTGGTCAAGCAGCGAGTCGCGAGCGACCAACTCATGCGAGTCGGCAATAGGGATAGGCTCCCCGTCGACCACCCCTGCCACCGCCGCAATGGAAGAAGCAGGTGTAGCCACCGTGGCCGACTTGCATCTCCCAGAGCCCATAAAGCACGCACAACCATCTCTCGGAGGAAGGCGCAATAGGCCATCAGCATTTGAATGTCTCGTGCCCTTCCGGTATGTTACCGTGAACGCGTAGCCCTGTAGGACCTCGAGCCATCGCGACAACTGGCCGGAAGGCTGGTCTATCTTTAGCGCATACTGCAGTGCCGCATGATCAGAACAAACCGTAAAATGCCTGCTGTACAGGTACGGACGATACTGTTGTATAAACACAATAGCGAGCGGTTCACGGCGAGTAACGCAATAACGTTGTTCCGCTGGAGACAGCACCCTACTGCCGTAGGCAATGACGCATTCGACCCCGTCCACGACCTGCGAGAGCACTGCACCAATGCCGGTATTGCTGGCGTCAGTGTCCAGAATGAAGGGCAAAATGAAATCAGGGTAGCACAAGGGAGGGGCACTGACGAGGGCATCGCAAAGCGCCTTGAACGCCCCGTCCTCTGCGTCCCCCCAATGGAACTTGGCCCCCTTAGCCGTTAAAGCATGAAGAGGTTTCGCGATTGTCGCAAACCCCTCAACAAACCGGCGGTAATAAGACGCGAAGCCTATAAAGCTGCGGACTTCCCCTACAGACGTGGGCGTTGGCCACGTCCGTACACAATCAGTTTTGGCGGGATCAGTGGCTATGCCCGTACTACTGACAACGTGCCCGAGGTACCGCACCGATTCCCGCAACAGGAAACACTTCTGGGGCTTGAATTTAAGGTTAGCGGTCCGCATCCTGACAAACACCGACCTCAATCTCTCCAAATGTTCCTCAAACGTATGACTGAAAATAATCACGTCGTCCAAATAGATGAGACATGAGTCCCACTGCAGTCCAGCGAGAACCAGCTAAATTAACCTTTGGAACGTCGCCGGAGCTGAGTGCAATCCCATGGGTAACCGATTAAATTGATAAAGGCCCTGTGGCGTGCGGAACACGGTCTTTGGTTTAGATGCCTCATCCAAGGGCAGTTGCCAAAATCCGGACAAAAGGTCCAAGGTGGAAAAATACCGCGCCCCCGCCAAGGCATCCAGTGACTCGTTCATGCGAGGGAGTGGATACGCGTCCGCCAGCGAAACTTTGTTAAGTTTTCGAAAATCCACACAAAATCGCCAGCTGCCATCATGTTTCTTCACGAGCACAATCGGTGCACCCCATGGGCTGTTGGAAGGAGCCACAATGTCCGCGGCCAGCATGTCATTCACCGCCAACCGGACATGTTCTTTCTCAGCCGGGCTCAACCGAAACGGATTTTGCCGAATGGGAGCGGAATCGCCCGTATCAATGTGGTGGCTCAATAGACTAGTGCACCCGACATCAAATTTGTGCTTACTAAAAACATCGGGAAATTCACGGAGCAACACACGCAACCCCAATTGCTGGGACTCGGAAAGATTTTCAGCCCCCGAACAGAGAGAATCCAGCCAACCCTCATCGGTATCAGACTGCGTCTCGGACCGTGGCACATCATCCGCCTGAGCCACGACGGAGTCAGTGTGGAGTGGCAACGATGCATGGGCAATCACAGCCCCCTGGTGCACGACCTTTGTCTGCAACCCTGCATTCAGCACCTGAATGAAGGGTTGTCCCTCAGCAGACACAAGTGTTACCCGACATCGTGTCCGATCCGAGTGGTTTCCGTAAGCGAAGCGGAATTAACATTTGCGCGCCCAGCAGAATTCTAATGGTTTGGGACGCCATAGCCGGAACAGTCGCGCAAGCCGTGTGCAGCCTGGTGGGCGAAGGCAGGAACGACATCCGGCAGCCCGAAGGGAGCTCAATGCAGCCTTTGTCGATAAAAAATTTAAGGGCATTTTACCGAGGAAGTCCATACCCAGCAAACAGGGGATGGCAAGGGTCTCAGAAACCAGAATGGGACCCGTTAATTTAATATCGCCAATACAAATTTGTGCCGTTATTTGACCAATAATTCCCAAGGAACCCCCGTTCGCCGCAAAGCAAAGGACGGAAACCGGGGCGAGCGCCTGACATTTCTGGGGCAGTACATTGTATATGAGGTCAGAAATTATAGTAGCTGAAGCGCCCGTATCAACTAATAATCGAAAATCGACCCCCTCGATGGTGCCGATAATAACCAACGAGCCCGTAGCCGCGACGACAACCCTGTGGGCCAACTCCGACCACTGAACTGGTCGGAGTGGCTGCTGAACATCACCTCCATCCCGGCTCTGACCACTCGACCCCGCGCAATGGAGTGGTACACGAAACCGCGGTGTATGAGATGAGGGCAGGGATCGGATGCGTGAGGTGTCACGACATGCCTGCGGTTCTTGTGGAGCGGCAAGTGGGTGGGCGGACGATGGCGAGCGACCCGGAGCACGGCGTCGAGGAGCTGGGCAGCCCGATGCCAGGTGACCTTGTTGGCCACAATTGTAGCACGTGACGCGGGCCCATGCCCGTGGGGAGCCGTGTCTTCACCGGGGTTCACCTTGGCGAGGCCGGTCGGCCGCTCTCCAGCTTGCGCCACGCTGCGATGCGAAGGCCTGGTTATCCAGGACCTCGTCTTCCCACGCAGCGACACGCGTGGCACATGCCGTCACCTGGCCATCCCGTTGGAGGAGCAGCTCCGTGTGTAGATAATGGGCCGCACCCAGTGAGAAGAGATTTGCCTCGTCCTTGACGTGAACGGCGATCCGCAACTCCCGAGCCAGCAGCAACAACTTCTCGAGCACAATGGAGTCAAGACCCACGTCGTCCATCTGAGGGTAGGCCACCTGAGCCAGTGCCATCAGTGCGCTTTGGTAGGCAAGGGGCGTCTTGTCAGCCTCCCTCCTCCGGCTTGCGAAGCGATGCCTAGTTTCCGATGGAGGCCCGTACACCAAGGCCATCCGATCGAGGGCATCTTGTAACGTGGAGTGAGCCTTCCGTGGAATAAGGAGGAACGTAGCCAAAGCGACGTCGTCCAAGGCGGAAGGCAAGGCTCAGAGAGCGATGTCCACAGTCCACCCCGCCGTCTCAGCGTTGGCCATGAAACGTCATGAAAAAGCAGCCCAGTCCCCCCATTGGCCACGAAGATTTGCAGAGATGGTAAGCGCTGTTGCAGTGCCGGGATGTAGTCTCCCCCCGAAGCAAGCAGTGGGCCGAGCATAGAATTCGTAGCGTCGTCCGGTGACAAAATGTCTGCCAGAAGCGGCGGTCGCATCTCTGAAGATGCGGCTGCTTCGGGTAGGAGGCCTCCAAGGCCGGAAGTGACGCACGCCTCCTGGCCCACGTGACTTCCGGGGCAATTGACGTCATTTCCCACGGAAGCGGTGAAACCCCCGGTGGAAGTGACGTCGCCCCCGGCAGCAGCATTCCCGGCGGAAGTGATGTCCCCTCGGCCGGAGATGACGTCAAAATTTTGTGCGGGAATCCCGCGTTTTTCAGCGGTAATGGCTCCCATCCTCCAGCTTGGTCCTCCACTCGCCGCTCCGGCTCCCCCCAACGTGAGTTCGTCGAGGATGGAAGTAGCGGCGTGCAGGAGATCGGCCAGCCGAGAGTTGGCCGACTGGATCGCAACTCCCGACGATGGCGGACTCCCGGAGGGGCCCAGCGAACGCGAGCCCGCCGCTGCGGACCCGTCCCCTGGAAATGGCTCTCCCGCCTCCGGCTCAGCGTCGGCCTCGACCTCCTTGTCCGGGACCCTGGTGAGCGCCTTCTGTCTGGTCTCCATGTCGGCGAAGTTCTTGGTCACTTCTAACACCAATTGTAATGTTCTTGGAAGGAGACGGAGTTTTCTTAGAGGCAACACGCTTTTTATTCACTAACTGTTACTACACCTTAACACAAAGGGGTACGGGCCCCTTTACCCCACAACCTGAGAAGGTACAGCCTCCGTGCTATCTTCCCACACTTCTTCTACTCAAGCCCTCCGGCTATCTAGCCTAGGGAAGGCTAACCCACTGCTGGCACCGGTGGGTCCCTGACCACTGGCCCGTCCGGACCTGGCCCTTACAAGGGCATCAGGGCCGAGGGATCCTCAAGGTCCTCCCTCCACGACCACTGGCACCACACTGAGCCCCGGCCCTTAGAAGGACATCGGCGGCTTGGGGTCCAGGGTCTTCTTCGGTCTTCGGGCGGCTTCTGGCTTCGGCTTGGGACGGACTGCCCCGCGCTCTCAGTGAGCCGCCTTATATACTCTTTCTCCCTGAGGGGCGGGGGTTCTGGGGGACCCCAGCTCCCGCCAGCCCCCTCCACTCAGAGGAGTTCCAACTGACTTTGGCCCGACCGGTTCGGACCGGTTCGGACCGGTTCCTACCCCTCCCCCAGGTTGTGGCGCGTGTGTGTCAAACGTGACCACCACATATGTACCATTCTAGGTGCACTTTCAAGGCCACGTGAAATGTCAGGCCCTCTGGCAGATCACGGAACAAACCCAGGTGCCATCGATTGACTGAGATGACTGGCAGACTCACCACCTGTGCTCCCCACTGTGCCACATCGCTGAGTTTTATCTGCCTTGTTCTCTGCTCGTTATTGTGAGCGTTGGTTCTCTGCCCTTTGTTGCTGGAGGGCGACTGCCTCTTAAGTGTCAGGGAGTGCCCTTCATGAACCTCCTCCATAGGAGCCCATCTTGCCACCTCTGGAACCAGTCATCGGCAAGACTACTCGGCTCCATTTGTGACTTGGTCATTAACTAAATCACCGGAGAGGCACGATTCCAGACACTCAAGAATACGTGGTGAAGAGGCGTAAACCGATCATTTGCTTGAGTTGCGATACCTTAACCAGGATCATACACCCCTAGTCTTGTTCATATACCAGAAGCCCAGATGATGAGACAAACTGAGCTTCTGATTGGACTGGGCACAAACCACAGTGGGCACGTGATGGGCCGAGATGGGCAGGTGCAGTGGCTAGTTGGACAGGCAGTAATAGTAATACTGCGCATCAACTGGATGACGAATTAGGCTGAGCTTCAGCTAGGGCAAGCTGGGTGCGGGCTAGTCATGAGCCAGAACATGCAGGTTACAATGCTCTCGTGCCATTGCCACGCTCCAGCTGGACTTCTTCTGGCCTGGAATGGCAAGGGATGTAGCCGACTTGCTCCAGGGCTGCACCCAGTGCGCTCGCCGGAAACCTCCCTCTAGACCAGGGGTGGGGAACGTCCGGCCTGTGGGCTGTATAAGGCTTGCGAAATCATGTCAGTTCCAGCCATTACATTAGGGGTGAGTTAATTAAATGTTTGACCAAATATAACAGGCTAATCTTTAAGTTGATACCTTTGTATGGCCCACGAATGATGTTGTTAATGTCCAAATGGCCCTTGGCAGAAAATAGGTTCCCCACCCCTGCTCTAGACCGTCCTGTCCGCCTATACAATCCATTTGTGTGTCTCGCGTAAATGAACTTGTTGCACTGGACATCTTGGGGCCCTGTCCCGCCACTCCCCGGTGTAATAAGTACCTGTTGGTAGGAGTGGAATACTTCACTCGTTGGCCTATGGCCTGGCCACTCCCCAACCAATCGGCAGCAGCCATCATGGAGGCCTTTCTCCAGGGCTATGCCCTGGATAAGGGTGCTCCCGAACGGCTGCTGACCGATCAAGGGAATAATTTCTCGTCGACCTTGTTGCGGGACGTATGCAACCTGCTGGGCACACATAAAATTCGTACCTCGCTATATCACCCACAAACTGACGGTTGAGCGGCTACACAGAACACTTACCTTTATGTTGAGCCACCAGGTGTGCGAGTCACAGATCGATTGGGACCTACATATCCCCGGAGTTCTAGCCACGTACAGGATGGCACCTCATGCGGCCACGGGATTTCACCATTTTACTTAATGTATGGCAGGGAAGTCAACCCCGCTGTGGACGTCCAATTGCGCGCCAAGCAGCCCGCCGGGCCTAAATCTAAGATCGCCGACCACATTCGATCAAAAATTAGAAGGTTGGTTGAGGCACGGGAAGTCGCTAAACATAACTCGGAGGCTTGCCAACTGGCTAACAAACGCCTGCGAGGCCTTCGCGTATCCAGTCATAAATGGGCTGGGGGAGACAAGGCTTGGCTCCATTGCCCCCAGGTGCCGTTGGCGACATCGCCAAAATTGCTAAAACCTTGGAGGAGTACGGTGGAAATCGTCCGGGTTGTCCGGCCAGTGTCAAGGTCCAGCATGGTTAAAGGTGTTGGTATGTCTACCCGTCGCGTCTCAAATCCTTCTTCTTTCCTCACACTCCACCTACACTACACAGGGGCCAAGAGTGTGATGTGTCTGACAAGCCGAGTTATGCGTGCACGGAGCCTAACCCCCAGCCCAGCCATGTCATTACACCCTCAGACGCCACAGGAGTAACGTCGCCACGGTGGACCATGCCGGCCGCTCCTGATGGCAAGCATCCGTCCGCCCAACCACAGAGCAACCAAGATGCTCGGATCTCTGCGGACCCGCCACCTCGACCCTCCACCCCCCCGGATGGGCCAGCTATGAGAACTCGCTCAAAATCTAAAACTTTTTCATAATCCCACCCACACTTACCTTCTGCCTGGTTGGTCGTCGCTTGGTGCTTGTCCTTGCCTCGTCATGCCAACGGTCGACCTCGTTCTCATCGATTGCGTTATGGGGGTGCGAGGGGGCGTGCGATAATATGTATGTGTATATAGTGTAACATTTGTACAGGTGGGTTGGGGTATGTGGGGCCATTCGTGCTGTTTTTGTTCTTGTTTAATGAGGCACACGTACTCGTTTTTGGTTTGTTCACGGGGTTTATTTTTATTTTTACAGCTACGAGGGGGGGGGGGGATGATGTAGCGTCATTGACAAGCATGATATATGGCGGCATTGTATATACTCACCTGTAGTAGCAGACATGTGTCCATAGGGGGTGGTAACTCAGGATGGGTAGGATGAGCCAGGCCGTTGCGACACTAGGTTCTCCCAGCCCCAAGAGAGGGGTTGGGGGATATTCCAGAGCCCCTATAGAGAGTTCCAGAAGGACGGCGTGGCCAAGGGCGGAGAGACCCTGGCACAAGTATAAAAGCTGGACCCTCTGGACGAGTCCGGCCGTCTTCTTCAAGCTGAAGAAAGACCAGCTATACTCTTTGGTTCTTTCGGTAAAGTCACATACATGAAAAAAACATGAAAATAACTAGATTAAATCACGACGTTTCGTGATTTTACCGAAAGAATCAAAGAGTATGGATCCTTGCAGTCACAAAAACTTCAAATTTAGAAAGACCAGCTAGGCTCGGACCCTGGGAACCCCCCGGGACCCGACGTCCTTCTAAGGGCCGGGACCGAGTGGGCCAGTGGCCGGGACCGGTGGACCTTGGCTGGGTCGGGTCAGATAGCCTCCCCTGAGGTCCCCATAGCCGGAGGGTTGAGTACTAGCCCCAGTGATAGGACACGCTCGCCCGGAAGCTATACCTACCCAGGTAGAGGGGCCACTACCCCTCTGTGTTAGGGACCCGTGTATCACGCAGATGTATTCAATAAACGTATTGCCTCAAGCGACCTGTCTCCAGTCTTCGTGGACACACTACACATTTCAAATGCACAACAATAATACTAAATGTAAGAAATTCTCACAACTTCTATTTTCATCACCAAAGCATTCTAATCGTCTTCCTATCATGCTATATCTATGCATTCGAGTTGGTTATCAAAATAAGCTTAGTTTTCAACACCTGTGAATATAATACACATCTGCCTGCCCACCGTACCTTTGTTCATTATTGACAACTTGCAGCTCAGCACACGGCAGATGCCTGCGCAGCACGACTCACGACCTCCTCTTGATACCAAGATCCAGGATGGTCATGTCTATGCGCCGCTTCTCGGTGGCAGCTCCAACAGTCTGGAACGCTATCCCTCTGCACATTCGCAGCATCACCTCAATATCCTCCTTCAAGAGACACTTAAATACTCACCTCTATAACCATGCTTTCGAGCGACTCTGAGCTTGGCTCCACGCCTCTGAGTTGCGGCCGTTATGTCCGCAAATTTGCGCGCGTTATAAATTGAATTATTATTTATAAAAAAAACTATCACCACAAGGGCGACGACATCCTCTATTATGAAAGCCCGGCATTCTGTTTGCCAACTAAATTATGAGCGCCTTTCAGAAGGCCTAAATCAAAAATTTATAAAAAGTGAGCTCCCGCCCCCACCCCCAGTTTTTGGGGAAAAAGGTTGATACAACCGGTTTACAAAATTTGTTGACACACTCTCCCCCCCAAATGTTTGTAGGCGTATGTGCCCCCCCAAATGTTTGTAGGCGTATGTGCCCCCCCCCCCACTTCGCACATGAAGAGCACACAAGTGTTGCCATCACTTCGACCCCTCTATTTGAGGAAAGAAACAAGTGGACTTCTCCACAAATATGGCTGTCGCCTGATGAAGCTAGTTGTAATTACTGGCAAAACATCGTACTTAGATCGTAAATGTTGTGGCTTGGCTCTCCAACACTTTGCTGCACTAGTAACGAATTGGCATGTTCTGTTTATGTAACAAACCTAATTGGCTGTCAGATGGTGGCTAGTTTAATGACGTACTTATATATTTACGTGATCTAACCCAAAACAAACTATATTATGGAAGATATTGGTTGCGAAAGGCTACGTATTATACTCAGTAGTATCTGCACACATTGGGGGGGGGCGGGAGAAAAGGAAATCAGTGGGGGCAACGGGCAAGACGCCAAGCACTGGGAAGCCCTCCGTAGGCGCTAGAGTAAGGCGACCTTAGGTGGGCGAAATTCTAGTATAAAACTGCCCGTGAAAAAACGGCAAACACAATATAACTGGAAATAAGTGAATGTATCATACCTGGAATCATTACCAGACACAAACCTACCACCCTCCACTTCACACAGTACCTCTTGATGGGATTTAGCACCAGTGTTCATTTTCTAGACACAATTATAACCAATTTATATTTCTAAACTAGCGGGAAGTACCCGGCGTTGCCCGGGGGGGAAATATATTTAAAAACTTCTCAAAACTTCAAAACATAACATAAACAAAAGAAAATAAAACTTTGATCATTATCTCAGTAATTAAAATAAAACCCAATGCGTGGTGGGAAAAAAAACTTACGCTCGCACGCCAAGATTCGATTCTTTAAATTGCGCAAAGGAATCGAAGGATGTACATTTCTTCATAATCGGCCTATTCCCTTTTAATCGATACCACAAACGTTCACCAGATATCGATTATCACAAGTCCTGTATGCGGGTTGACGCCACACACTTCATGGTCATTTCTCCCCCCAAATACAAAAGTTTTTGTTCATACTTTTGCATTGTGTACAGTCTGGAAGCTACCCATATGCCAAATTTATAATTTGTTGAATGTTGGGAAGTATGCTAAACATTTCGAACAGGCACATTCACAAATGTCCCTTTTATATATATGTAGGACTTGAAATATCACGCGCCACGCGTTCTGTTGCTATGCAAGCGAGCAGCGTACAGTGGGGGGCATCTGAGGACACGGTTGTTGTTGTCGTGGCATTAAGAGACACGACAGGTGTTAGGGGTAACCGAGGACGCAGGCCGGTGATTGGTCAGGAGGGTGAGTGGCTAATGACCAGGCGCCGGCCTGGCGGCAATAAAATGGTCACGTGAGGCTGGGGGCCTGGGGGCGAGTAGCAAAGCGGGGGATGGAGAAATTGATTGGGACTGATTGGTGCGGGGATATAGTGCACAGCGTAATGGAGAGACGGGAGTCTTGGTTGGGATTGGAGCCGGAGCAGTTGGTGCCAGGGAGAGAGACGGAGCAGCAGTGAGCAGGGATAGGTACGATAAGGATAGAGAGAACACAGTGTACGGTAGAGTAGATAGAGAGAACACAGTGTACGGTTAGCAGTGGATAGAGAGAACACAGTGTACGGTAGCAGTGGATAGAGAGAACGCAGTGTACGGTAGTAGTGGATAGAGAGGATACAGTGTACGGTAGAAACGGGGAGACATGGAGTGTTGTTAATGGCGAGTTGTGCATTGGAGCGAACGGAGAGACACGGAGCAATGATGAGGTGTGAACTCTACGTGTGAATAAACGAGACGAGAAAGACAACGCGAGTACGAGTCCTACATATATAGATATCCATTTATGCGCCCACCCCAATAAAATACCAAAGTCTATTTTTATACTTTTTGCATTGTGTAGTCTGGAACCTATCCACATGCCAAATTTCAAGTTTGTTGCATGTCGGGAAGTATGCTAAACATGTCGAACAGACACACATTCACAAATGTCCCTTTTATATATAAATAAAATATAGCTTTAATATCAACGTCTTTATTGTGAATATCTTCACACCACTAACTCAATCAACGGTCAAACATTAACTAGTCCATGGCTTTCGATTAACATTGAACTAATATTAATTTAAGTTATATTTGATTTTCTATTTAAATAATGTAATATCTCACCAGTCCACCTCAAATCTAAAATGGGGGTGTTCCCTGTACTTTGAATAGTTTACACACTGTTGGGCGTGGCATTTCTCTGAACATTACCTACACGTATAAAAAATTAACCCGTAAAAACAAAGTTTTTCACTATAAATCCTTTATATGCGTGGCATCGGTTTTATTTTATTATTCATTTCTGTTTTTCTTGAGTAAGAGTTTCATTTTTATCACATTGGTATTTTAAATTAAATATTAAAAAAAAAATTCCTAAAAAGTGGAAATTTTTGGAGAAAAAAAATTCACGAAAATAAATTGTCACGCACAACGAGTCTGTGTGCAAAATGTCAGCTCGATTGGATCACGGGAAGTGGGTTAAAAAACGACCGAAAGATTTGCACGGTCGTAAGCACGCAAGCAAGCAAGTGAACTTAATATAAAGGATTTAAAAACACCAGCACCTAGCTCTACGTGGCAATTACAGCAACATTGCAGAGTGCACAATTACACGCGCGATTCATCACAGGTAAGCTCACACCACCTACAGCAACTGCATGGCGCACAACACGCCTCACTGCAAGTGGCATGCAGCGTCAAGATGCAGAACTTTACTCTCATTCGACACCTTTGGACTGAAACTCGCGACTGAGTGCAATGATACATTGCGTGCGATTCGCCACGTGAAAAGCCCAAGCCGGCTTCTTACACTATGCACTGTACACAATATACATCACCATACATACACATTTCACCACACCACAAAATTTACCACATACTATTATTCACTATGCACTGCTGTTGCCAATAAATTGAAACTTGAGTCACTACCTATGAGATCTTCACTCAAAACTGCTCTAGAGGAGTTGTACACCCCTAGCTGCCAGTGCTATTCAGTGGCCTAAAATAAAATGTTTCGCTCTGGATGATCGCTGCAAAGTATGACCTGTGTTTTGATTTAGTGTGATCTTAAAGGTGCATTGAAAAATTATAATACTCCTTGGTAGTACATGTTGTTTATGTCAGTTATTGTGAAAATTTCGTCAGTCACTATGATCACTGTTTCATTGCTTTCATGGCTTTATTTTGGTGATTTCGAAAAGTTTATTGGTTTAGCCATGTTTGTTTGTTGTAGTACGGAGTAAGACTGATGGCCTTAATCTAAGTTGTCTTGTGGTTGTTGTTGGTTGACTTGCATCCCACTGGGATTTTTGCACACAGCGTTGGTGTACGGTGTTTTTTCTGCAATATTTTGCTGTCTTTTCTTGGATTTTCTGTTTGCACTTAGTCACATATTCACTTTAAGATGTTTTCTTGTTCATGTTTTTGTTTTTTGTTTGTTGCGGTTGCACCCGATTCAAGAGCCGAATGACTCACAGGGCTATACCTAATGAACTTGAACTTGACACTACACTGCACTATAAACCACAACTACACTATGCAAGGTGCGTGTGTAATGCAAGCGTAAATGGGAAGGCCGGATGTGACGATCCGGAAGGGAGGAGTCAGGGTCACGTGGGAGAGAGGTTATAGAGGGGAGCCCGGAAGAGATCGGGGCGAGTCGATGGAGTGGGCGGGACGACGTTGGGTGGCCGCCGCGCCATCAGCCACGTGGCTGATGGGGCACGGGCCAGCGGGGTGGCCAGCAGAGTGTGCGGGGCACACGTGCTAGCAGCGTGGCTAGCGGAGGGTGCGGGGTCGCACGGAGTGAGCGAGAGAAGAGTGTGCGGGGCACACGGGGCTCGCGGGGTGGCTAGCGGAGTGTGCGGGGTCGCACGTAGATCGCGAGGGGCCAGCAGGGAGTGCGGAGTACCCGCAGCAGCGGTGTGGCTGGAAGCGTGTGCGGAGGAGCACACGGAGGAAGCCGGGTGGACCCAGCGTGGGCGAGAGCCACACGGAGGAAACGAATGCGTGGGGCGCGTGAGAGGCAACGCTGGTCGAGGAGGAGGAGGCCAGCGGGGGTGCGGAGGAGAAGAACCCAAATAAAGGACAACGGAGACTTACATCGTGTGAAGGAGTCCTTTATTACACGTGCATAGCCATCAGGTGGGATGTACAGTAGACTTGCAGACCTCTGCTGTTACCATAAAAAAAAAGTTACATCAGGCTAAGACCAAGTAAATGAAACCCAAAGGGATTAAAGGCAAAACAAGTTTAGAAAGTAGGCCTGACATTAAATTGATTTGATATCATGAACACATATTTAGTGTATAAATCTGAATGGAATGATTACAAAAATGCTCACCTTTTCGTTAATTAAAGGGCATTTAAAAAGCAAACATAAAAACAGATTGGGAGCATGCAGAAAAGCACGGCGACACCTGACAGCCACTTTAATAGTGTAATGTGAGGATATATTGATGATTGGCTCTGTCGGTCCTGGTCCATAGCCAATGGGGGGAAGCCTAGGGGCATGGCCCTGACGTAATGAAAGGTGACAGCTGTAAGTAGAGGATTGGTTCTGCTGGCTTTAGCCACAGCCAATGGGGAGACGAGTCAGGGGCGTGGTCCAGGGAGCCTACGATGGAGTCTGGAAGATTCCATAGAGGCTAACCAGGATTAGTGGAAAGGTACCACGTGACCCGGGTATTAAATAGGAGTGGAGACGAACAACACGTGGTCAGAACTTGAACGGAGGGAGAGGCCACGCGACAGCGGGGATCCAGGCTGTCACGTGTCTGCGCGCGTCTTTCTCTCTCTATCCCTCTCACGCTGTCTGCCAGCAGCATGAAGGAGTGTTGTAAAGAAAGACAAATAAAGACCGGATTCCAGAAGTCGCTTCCACGACCTTTATTACAATAGTAATGCCCAACAGTTCTAAATTCATACTTATTCATTTAATACATAACTATCAACATACACTCCTAATCCGTGTTTTATAAAGCAGCAATCATGCTTTGCATATCGACTAATTCACGTCGACACTCAATCACTTTATCTGTACAGAAAGCCCATCTCTGCTTCGATGACACCTAAACCCTGAAGCATTCTTTAAAAGACAGAAGCCTGTGAATAAGGCGAATGCTATGGAAGATCGTCTCAAACTCCAGGTTACACATCTTCCAAGGTGCCATTTCACACGTGATGGCCCCTCCTACTCAGCTTTGTCCAAAAACTCCACCCACACCTCCACATCCACAAACTGCTGGTGATTGCCTCGCTCTCCCTCAAAATCGGAATGCTCCTCCTGCTTCACGCTGCCTCCATCCACTTGCAGATTGGGTCCTGGAGTCGAATCTTGATCTTCACATTTCACCGTCACTTCTTCACATTTAACTTTTTCACATTTCACTGTCACTCCTGGCCGTGTTGCCAAGTTGGAATTTTCTTCTGATTCTCGTTTCATGAGAGATGGACTCATTGCAGCATGTTGACTTTCACAAGTCGATTTCACTTTCTCCTTGTGTATCTTCTTATGCCTCTTTAGGTCTCCTAATATTATAAACTTCTTCCCACAGACAGTGCACTTGAAAGGATTCTCACCTGAATGTGTTCTCTTATGTTTCTTAAGAGATTTTGAATGAGCCAATACCTTCCCACACACCAGGCACTTGCAGGACTTATGAACTTGGTGTGTTCTATTATGTTTCTTAAGATTTTCTGAATCTGCAAATGCCTTACGACATACACTGCACTTGAAGGGCTTCTCGCCTGTGTGTGTACTTTGATGAATATGAAGAGTTTCTGAACGAGCAAATGCCTTCCCACACACAGTACACTTGAAGGGCTTCTCGCCCGTGTGTGTTCTATTATGTTTCTGAAGATAAGCTGACTCTGCAAATGCCTTACCACAAACACTGCACTTGAAGGGCTTCTCGCCTGTGTGTGCTCTTTGATGAACTTGAAGAGTTTTTGATTGAGCAAATGGCTTCCTACACACAGTGCACTTGAAGGGCTTTTCACCAGTGTGTATTCTCTGATGAATTTGAAGACTTAATGGTTGAGAAAATGCCTTCCCACACACAGTGCACTTGAAGGGCTTCTCACCGGTGTGTGTTCTCTGATGAATTTGAAACGTTTTTGAATGAGCAAATGACTTCCCACACACAGTGCACTTAAAGGGCTTCTCACCGGTGTGTGTTCTCTGATGAATGTGAAGAGTTAATGGTTGAGCAAATGCCTTCCCACACACAGTGCACTT
>CM025681.2:1075427-1091122 GCA_014621495.2 Entosphenus tridentatus | reverse complement strand
ACAATGATCAGCAACGGCAGAGGTATTGGTCCTGCCGTGTTTCAGATATGCCGAAACGTGTCGTTTCGTTTCCCCAATGTAACTGCTGCCACAACCACAACTCAGTTTGTAGACACCAGGGTATTGCATGTCAGGAATCACGTCCTTTACAGATGGGATTAAATCACGGATTTTGTGTACTGTGTTGAAATACACCTGGATATTGTGTTTGTTTAAGATTTTGGAAATCTTTTTGGTAACCCCTGCTATGTATGGTAAAGTGATGCTTTTGGTTGGATCCTCAGGTTGTCTCTCAATAAAACACTACACCATAGGGCCCGTTGCATCTCCGACCAGCACCACCTAACTAGTGAGTTGGAGCACGTACACCAAGCCCTCAGGATGAACGGATACTGGGACCGTACAATCCGCAAAGCTGCCTCCCCTAGCCTGGCATAAG
Organism: Entosphenus tridentatus; assembly: GCA_014621495.2. Taxonomy (NCBI): domain Eukaryota; kingdom Metazoa; phylum Chordata; class Hyperoartia; order Petromyzontiformes; family Petromyzontidae; genus Entosphenus; species Entosphenus tridentatus. Next base: position 1,090,683 of record CM025681.2, on the reverse strand, counting down.
TGTCGTGGTGACATCACCGCCACTTAGTGGCGAATGGAAGTTGTTTTTGTTGCTTCTGGTGTATGAACAAGACTAGGGGTGTATGATCCTGGTTAAGGTATCGCAAATCAAGCAAATAGAGGTTTACGCCCCTTCATCACGTATATATTACAGTGTCTGGAGTCTTGCCTCTCTGGTGATTTAGTTCATGACCAAGTCACCAATGGAGCTGAGTGGACTTGCCAATGACTGGTTCCAGAGGTGTCAAAATGGGCTCCTATGGAGGAGGTTCATGATGGACGCTCCTTGACACTTAAGAGGCAGTCACCCTCCAGCAACAAAGGGCAGAGAAGCAACGCTCACAATAACGAGCGGAGAGCAGGACAGACAAAACGCAGCGATGTGGCACAGTGGGGAGCACAGGTAGTGAGTCTGCCAGTCATCTCAGTCAATCCATGGCACCTGGGTGTTCCGTGATCTGCCAGAGGGCCTTTGACATTTCACATGGCCTTAAAAGTACACCTAGCATGTACATAAACTGGAGAAATGCCATGTTTAGCCGGCCACCCTGTCCTTCCGTGAATCGTAACGAGGGGATAAGTCGGCCAAATAAACAAAAATAAAGCTCAGAGAGGATGAGCAGATACTCTGCATTGTTTTCTGTCCTCCTGAGAAGTGGGTGACTCCACTACAGATGGGCACCAGAGGTTTGTGAAACGGAAATGCTTCATTTCAAAGTGTTCTCCCGAGGAGCATTTGCATTTATGCAATCTTGACCAAACATATCCCTATCACCTTCCACGTCACACAACACCTCAGAGAAGTCCCTCAGCACATAATCTATAGGAAATATAAATTATAACCGCCGCTTTTCAAATCCAAGAACATTTAACATCTTATTTAACCGTAAAAATGTAAATATTACACATCAAAAATATGCCTAAAATATCTGTAGTGCCTCCTATATGTGCTACAATTCCATAATAATATTGCATTAATGAAACAATACGCACTTAAATAATTAATAATAAAGCAATAATACGTTAAATAATAGTGAAATGTAAATTTGGAAAATTTAAATGACAATAACCATGAAAGCTTTCTTTGGGAATTAGGACTGGAACCTCTGCCAAAACTCCTATCTGCTCGCCCCATTAACTCAATGTAAGTTTAAATCCGTATGCCGGCCATTTTGTGCATTTCAAATGCATTTAAAATGCACAATAATAATACTAAATGTAATAAGCTATCACAAAACAACTTGTGGTTTCATCACCAAAACATTATAATTGTCTTCTTATAATATATATTGATTCGAGTTGGTTATCAAAATAAGTAAGTTATTAAAACCTGTGCATATAATAAAAAAAACTATCACCACAAGGGCGAGGACATCCTCTATTATGAAAGCCCGGCATTCCGTTTGCCAACTAAATTATGAGCACCTTTCAGAAGGTCTGAATAAAAAAGCTATAGAAAGTGGACCCCCACCCCCAGTTGTGGGGAAAAAAGGTTGATACAACAGGTTTACAAAAATTGTCGACACACCCTCCCCCCCTACCCAAAATTTTTGTAGGCGTATCTCCCCCCCCCCCCCACAATTCGCGCATGAAGAGCACACAAGTGTTGCCATCACATCGACCCTTCTATTTGAGAAAAGAAACAGGTGGACTTCTCCACAAATATGGCTGTCGCCTAATGAAGCTAGTTGTAATTACTGGCAAATAATCGTACTCAGATAGTAAATGTTGTGGCTTGGCTCTCCAACACTTTGCTGTACTAGTGTAGTGTCATTGCGGGATGTCACAGTGCAATGCCGGCCCCAGAGAGGAACGGCGTGCGGTGTAACGACATCACGTATACCACAAGGATGTGGGTGTAGTACCGGCCCTAGAGGGGCCCGGTGAGCGCTGATTGATAGCGCTAGACGGCACCACGCTTGGCGTGCAGTGCCATCCCTACAGGACAGGGCGTGGCAGTGCCGGCTGTAGGAATTAGGTTACTAAAGGCCATGGCACTCTGGTTGACCCGAGAGGACACGTGACCAGTTAAGTCTACAAAGGGGCCGAAGTGGGGGATAGAGGTGGCCACGTGGTTAGCATCCAGATCCTTCCCGAGGATTCTGGAAGGTGGTCGTGGCCAAGGGCAGAGCCAGCCACGCCACAGGGGATATAAGCCGGGTCCCCCAGAGGGACTGGCGCTGTTGTTCATTCTGAAGAAACCTTCATCTACGTTCTACGTCCTCCAGAGTCTCCAACACGTGGACAGAGACCCGAGCTGTGGTCCGGTCCGTTGTAGCTAGTTACGGTGTTATTAGTGGAGTTAGCCTGGTGGTCACCACCATAGGTTGTTATTCTGTTAAGGGGCAGTTATCCCGTGTGTTGGTGTTAATAAATGTGTTGCCTCCAAAGAGTACCTCTGCGACTCAGTTGAACTTACTACACATATATTTACGCGATCTAACACAAAAAACCTGCATTATGGATATTGGTTGCGAAAGGCTACGTGTTAAACTCATGTGTGCACACATTGCACACATGGGGGGGGGGGGGGGGGGAGAAGAGGACATCAGTGAGGGCAATGGGCGAGATGCCAAGTTCCAAGAAGCCCTCCGTAGGCGCTAGAGTAAGGCGGCCTTAGGTCGGCAAAATTCTAGTATTAAACTTTCCGCGCAAAAACGAAAAACACAATATAACTGTAAATAAGTGAACGTATCATATCTGTAATCATTACCAGACACACAGCCTCCACTTCACACCGTACACCTCTTGATGGGATTTAGCACCAGTGTTCATTTTCTAGGCCCAATTAGAACCAATTTATATCTTGAAATATAAAAAAATTACTTTAATATCAACGTCTTAATTGAGAAGGTTCACCACCAAGAACTCAATCAACAGTCAAACATTACCTAGTGTCTCGCAGTTGATTAACATTGAAATAATATTAATTAAAGTTATATTTTATTTTCTATTTGAATAAAGTAATATCTCACCAGTCCACCTCAAATTTGATATAGGAGTGTTCCCTGTACAGTAAAACATTGGATTGCGAGTAACTTGGTCTGCGAGTGTTTTGCAAGACCAGCACATTTTTTATATAAATATGAATTTGATAAACGAGCGATGTCTTGCAATACGAGTACTGTAGTACATACAGTATACGCTTTGTCTGCCGAGCATCACGTGATCACAACTGAGCCAATGGTTCTTCTCTCTCTCTCGCTGCGGGATTGTGGGCAATCTTCTCCCATGCTCGGTCTCAGTCGGCGTGCCTCACTCGTCTTGTCAACATTCGTGCGAGCGTATACTGTTTACTATAATGTTGTGACCACGTGTGTGTGCGTAAAGCATTTTTTTATTTTGTGTCCAAGTGTAGTGACTGTTCTTTAGTAACTATACTGAAAGTGAAAGTCGTCCAACACAATAACCCTCCTCCTCCTCTCTCTCGTCTCCCTCACACCAGCCACGATTAAATGTAATTAATAAATGTGATTATTTTATATTAAATTAAAATAATACAAACATAAAAAGGTATTTTGTATGAATCATTTTTATATGAATACAGTATTTTTGGGTTGTGGGACGAATTATCTGAGTTTCCATTATTTCTTATGGGGAAATTCGCTTTGATATACGAGTGCTTTGGATTACAAGCACGTTTCCGGAACGAATTATGCTCGCAATCCAAGGTTTTACTGTACTTTGAATAGTCTACATACTGTTGAACTTGGCATTCTCTGAAAATCGGCCAATGTTCGAGGTATTCCACCCCAACCAACAAGTAATGATTACCCCGAGGGGTTTTGGGAAAATGGCCCGAGCACGTCGAGCGCAATCAACTCGTTCACACGAGATAACACAGATGGACTGTACTTCAGGCGACAACTTTCCCCGCTCTCCCGTTTGCCAACGCGGCGCCTCAATTTGAGCAGGGAGGAGTCTTCCATTTGGAGTCGACCCCACTCCGAGTGGTTAAGGCCAATTGTTTCATCGAAACCTTCCGTTATGGTGGGAAGGGAACTGCCCGCAGACCCACAACAGTGGGGGTTGAACCCCCGTCAGGGAGCTTACACTGGCCCGACCCCGTAAAGCATGCACAGCGGTCGCTCGATGGCAGCTGTGTCAAAGCGTCGGCGTTAACGTGGCGAGTTCCCTTTCTGTATACAACCTCCAATCACCTGGAAAGCTAGCCCAATGGTTGCTCAACCCGCAACGTGTTCTGTAAAGCAGCGTGGTCCGAGCATACCACGAACCACCGACCGTAGCGGTACGGACGGTACTGCTGGATGAAATGGACGATAGCCAGCAGATCCCGGTGTGGTCAGTTGGAGACAGTCCCCGACTCCCGTAGGCAACTACTCTTGCAAAGAGGGCCAAATTTGATAAAGTGAAGCTGCCCGGGGGCCAAGAGTTGCTTCTGACATTTTTTTAACCACAAAAGTTAGGTTAAAATACACACTGTTATAAAAAAGAATTCATTGTCACAATTACCTTAATTTTTCAAGTGACAATGTAACCAAATATAAGCCACTCAGGCAGACGTGAACAACTCTAAAAACACAATTCTGCCTTTCATTCAGTCAGATTACATTGAACAAACTGTATAGAATACCTTACATTTACATGAGTTAAATATCTTTGCCTCATGAACATTTTAAACAGGAGTTATAAGTAATGCAAAGTGGTCTGTTATCATTCAACTTTAAAACAAGTGAATTTTGCCCTTGTCTTTGACAAGATCTTTCAGAAAACAATAGTTTGTGTCACATCTACAGGTACATAACATCAACAGTTATAACCAAATCTTATTCAAGAGTTTAATCAAACAAGTGCCATAAGTCCAAGTGCATTAGTGTGCTTTAGGCTTTTCACTGTTAATAGTGACAGATGTTACCATTCAAAACACTCAATTTCAGATTGATCAAGGAACAGATAACTTGCTGACACTAATGAGAAGGGTGATACTGAGATCTAGATTTCAGTAAAAAGACCAGGTCTGGCTTGAGGGCAGTGGTTGAGATGCGTAAAATGTCACGCAAGTGGGAGTCACTCATCCTTGACCTCAATCGGTTCTTGTTTAAGTTCATGACTGAGAATGTTTGCTCACACAAATATGTGGAGCCGAATAAGCTCAGCATTTTCTTAGCGAATGACCGCATTTCTGGAAACCTGCTTTTGTCCAGCTGCCGATAAAAGTCAACAAGAGAACACTGCTGGTGTTTTCCGCGGCACTCATCGTCACACTGCAGCTCAATGAGCTCCAGCTGCAGCTGTGGAGGAGCATCATCAGGGTCCACGGAGACGGGAGAAGAGAAAAGCAACATGTCCTTTTCAATAACTGCAAAGTCCCGAAAGCGTTTGTTAAATTACACAGAAAGAGATGCGATAGCTGTTGCATAACTCTTCAATTGCGCACCGATGTTGTCCTGTGGGAAACTGATAATGAGCTCTTTCAAAGCTGGAAAGTGTGCGGTGCAGGGCTCTGTTTAGGACAAGTGTCTTTGAAAAAGTTTCAGTGTGGTCCCAAAGGCCTTGATGTGAGCGTATAGCTGGCTCACCACTGCATTTTTTCCTTGAAGATTAACATTCAGTGCATTCAGATGCTTCGTTATGTCAACCAAAAAAGCCAGATTTGCCAGCCATACAGGATCGGACAGTTCTTCCATTGGTTGTCCCTTCTCACCCAAAAAATGTCCAATTTCCTCTTTGAGAGAGAAAAATCGCTGCAGTGCAGACCCCCGACTTAGCCACCTCACATCGTTGTGATATATTACGTCACCGTATTCAGCCTGGATGTCACGCAAGAACTGCTGAAACTGTCGGTGGTATAGAGCTTTAGAGCGAATAGAATTGATTGCCTTTGCCACTGGTTTCATAACATCATCAAATTTGAGATGTTTGGTGCAGAGAGCCTGCTGGTGAATGATACAGTGAAGTTTAATAGCATTACCTGCTTCTTCGCTGACTTTATTGCAGATCAGTGTGGACAATCCACTTCGCTCACCAGCCATGGCAGGCGCACCATCGGTAATGATCCCAGAAACTTTACTCCATGGTAGTTTCATATCATCAACAGCTTCACAAACAGAAACGAATAAATCTATTCCCCTGGTTTGCCCTTTAAGGCTTTTGAGGTCAAGCAGCTCCTCTGTCACGTTCATGTTGTCATCAACTCCTCTTAAAAAAATAAGTAGTTGTGCAGTGTCAGAAGCATCGGTGCTTTCATCGCACGCTAATGAGAAATAATCAAAAGCCACTCCCCTGTCACCCAATTGTCTCTGAATATCTGACGATATGTCCTCAACTCTCCGTGCCACAGTGTTGCGTGCCAGGAAAACATTCATACATTCTTGCTTCTTCTCGGGGCAAATGTTCTCCACCATTTTCATGACACAGTCTTTGATAAACGCACCTTCAGTAAAAGGTTTGCCATGTTTAGCTATTAACATGGCCACTTCGTAGCTGGCTTTGGTGATGTTTTCCTTTGACTCACAGGCCCGCGTGAAGAATCGCTGTTGCGATGCCAGAGCAGCTTGGAGTTGCTTCACTTTTTCAGCACGGTCACTCCCTGTTAGCTTGTCGTATGTTGTAGCATGTTTAGTCTCGTAGTGTCTCTTTACGTTGAAATCCTTAAACAAAGTATTGTAATTCCCACCGCTCCTGAAAGCGGCGGCCCTCACTGTCAACTTTTCTCTATTCTTTTGCAGTCGCTATGGCAGAAATTATTCGAGAAGGGTTCGCGGCACGGATACAGAGCCAGATAGCATTAGAATGGTGCTGCCACCGTGTGGTGAAAGGAGGAATTACATTTCGATTTAAAGTTTTCATGACTGCAGGGATTCATCTTCTTGGTTCTTTCGGTAAAGTCACGTTATTATTTCATTACTTCCCTTCTACGTGACTTTACCGAAAGAACCAAGAAGAGGAATTACATCTTTAAAGTTTTATGATTTATTTATTCTGACAGAGCTAGCGAGCCATAAATAACACTTTATAAGACCGAAGCTGCGGGCCGTATGAAATCTGACCGCGGGCCGTGATTGGCCCGCCGGCCGGACTTTGGACATGCCTGCTCTATGTCATTTACCACTTGAGACAACACAGCACCAATCCCAGTGTTGCTCGCATCCGTGTCTAGGATAAAAGGTAGAGAAAAATCTGGGTAATGGAGGGGTGGGGCGGTCACTAGGCCGTCCCGTAGCGCGACAAACACAGCCTCCTGTTTTTCCCATCGAAACTCATGACCCTTGGAGGTCAGAACATGGAGTGGCTAGCGAACCCCGGCACGAAGCGCTGATAATAGGACACAAACCCAATGAAATTTCACACGTTGCCCACCGATTTAGGCGTCGGCCAGGTGCGAACACAAGCAGTCTTTTCTGGGTCCATCGCTATCCCTGACTCACTGACCACGTGGCCGAGGTATCGCACACCGAACGTTGCAAAATATGACATTTTTGCGGCTTGAATTTGAGGTTTGCCGCCCGAATTTTTGGGAAAACGGCGCACAACCTGTCCATGTGTTCATCAAAAGTACGCCCAAAGACAATGACGTCATCAAGGTATATTAGACACTAGCGGTTAGTACCCGGCGTTGCCTGGGCGAAAAAGGCAGACACACATGTAGTTACACACGCAAATGGACTGACACACACATGTAGAGTTACACACACAAATGGACTCACACATACATACATCGACTGAACAACAACAACCACCATTGGCCACTAAGTGGTGGTGATGTCACGACAACGCTTGTGCCAGGCCATGTGCACCTTGAGGCCACGTGAAGTGTCAAACGCCCGCTGGCAGGAGGTGACGGGGCAAACCCAGATGGCATAGGTCGACTGAGTGAGTCAACTGGCTGATGCACCACCTGTGGCCCCTACTGTGCCAAATTGCTGTGCTTTAGCCACCCGGCGCTCCGCTCGTTGTTGTGAGCGTCGCTCCTCCGCCATCCGTTGTTGTTGGAGGGCGACTGCCACCAACTGCCCAGTAGCATCCTTCAGGAGCCTCCTCCACAGAGGCCGATCTTGACACGGCGGTTACCAGTCATCCGCAAGTAGACTCAGCTCCACGTCCTCCTGTACCACATTACTCCATGTCTTCTCCAGCCCATGCCACGCCCGTTTAGCCCCCTCGATCCGGCCGAACAAAAGCTGTTTAGGCATGCGGTGGGTGACCATGCGGGCTACATGACTCAGGCAACGCAGCCTTGCCTGCCGGAGGTCATCGATGGGATTTTGTCCACATCTTTCAAGGATTTGTGAGCTCACACAATGCAGCCTGGTTAAAGGCAGGATGGATCGTAGGCAGGCCATCCTAAATGTTCTAACCAGCGAAGATGTTCCATTAGAGGGGTCCAAGTTTCGCAAGCGTAGAGAAGGGAGGGAATGACCGTGGCCGAGAAGACCTGAAGCTTCCTGCAGAGTGATAGACCAGGTAAATTCCACACAGCGTTACGCAGCCAATGAAAAGATAATGCGGCTCGACTGATTTGGAGACCTCTGCTGTTAAACTGGAGCCGGTCATTAGCACACTGGCAAGGTATGGGAAACTCTGCACTGTCTCCACAACTGCCCCATCACCAATTGGGAGTTGTGGGGGTGGAGTGTCCGATGGTACAAAATAGGCAGGAAGGTGCTTAGTTTTGGTGGGGCCGATGGTAAGGTCCCACCTCTTAGTGGCAATCTCCAGGTTCAGCAGCAGCACCTCGGACTCCTCCTCCGAGTGAGCAGCAATTAGCAGATCATCAGCATACATAACGTGGTTGAGCAATAGGGAGCCATCCCTTCACCGCACCCGGACATCGATCAGCCTCCCATTGCATCTGTACGAGATGGGAATTCTTCCGGTACAGGCATTGAAGGCTTCACGAACTACGTGGTCGAAATATATGTAAATTTATGTGGGAACCAGAGGACATCCCTGTTGCATCCCAAGGTGTACAGGAAATGGCTCTGACTCACGGCCACATAGTTTGACGCAGTGCCGCTCACCATCATGAAGGTCTAAGGATGGTGAGCAGTGGGTCAGGGAGTCGGAAAGCACGAAGAACAACCCAGAGGGCAGGCCTACTGATGGTATCATAGGCCTTGAGCAGGTCAATAAAACACACGCATGGACTAAGACGCACTCATGGAACTACAAACACGTAAAAAAATAGAGTTATACTAACTAACATGGAAGCATGCACACACAGCGACTAACACACACGCACATGGACTGAGACACACACACATATCGACTGACACACACAAACACATCGACTTACACACACACATGGACTCACACACACATAGACAAGCACTTGAGATAAACACACATGGCGTTACACACACATATCGGCGTACACACATACAGCGACTCACACACATATATAGAGTGACACACACATTGCAGTACACACACATACACATGTGGACTGTCACACATAGACATTCGCTTGAGATATACACACATGGAGTTACACACACATATATGGACGTACACACATACAGCGACTCACACACACACCGACTCACACAACAATACGTGGACTCAAACACACATTGACGTAAACACACATGTACTTACACACACACATATGGACTAAGACACACACACATGAACTTACACATACATAGACTGACACACACATAGCCCTACACTCACATACACATATGAACTGTGACACACAGACATCTACTGTAGATACCCAGACATAGATTTACACCCATATGGACTCACACAGAGACGCATTGACTTACACACACACATTGAGTGACACACACATGTATAGACTTACATACACGTGGACTAACACACACACAAATGGACTGACACACACACATAAATACTTTGACGTACACACCCACATGGGGCGTTGTCTGTTCGAAAAAGACACTCACATGGAGTTAAATACACGCATGGCTCTACACGTACACACACATGGACTCACACACACACATCGACGGGCACAGAAATCCCCGATGATGGCACAGCTATCAGTATCGCAGTACTACGTATGAGTAAATAGCGTGACGTGAGCGATGGAAACAATAGAAATGCATTTAAGAAATAAGCAGAAATCAGACTGGCAGTAGACCGTGGCAGCGGCATAAAAGCGCAGCAAAAAAAGGGGAAATTGAGCAACCGAAAAATGCAAAAAGAGTTTTGTGCACACAAACATAATTATTGTAACATCTGTGAACTTGTTTCATAATGATAAACAATGAAGCTGAGTTGTAATCTGCACACAAACATTATAATAGTAAGATTTGGCAATTTATTACTATAATAATCGTAAAGAATGAAGCAGAGTTGGTATGTGCACACAAAGAGAAATATTGTAATATCTGGCGACGTATTTGTTTCATAATAGTAAGCAATGAAGCATATTTTTGATCAGCACACAAACATTATGATTGTAATGTTTGTCAACTAATGTGTTTAACAATAGTAAACAATGGGCTTTAGTTGTTAGCGTAAAAAGCAAGGAAATTTTCACTTACCATAGGCATGTTGAGGCCTTGTGCCATGCGTAGCCCCCCGTCCTGGCCTACATTGGCGAGGCGGCGGAGTTGGCACGTTGGCAGGCTAGGGGCTGGGCCGCTACCCGTCACCCCAACATCCGCCGTCCGTGCAAGAATAATGGTATGTAAGCAGTAAAATATTATTATCTACGGAGTCTGTAGTATAAACTGAACGCATCGTGTTGGGGTGGGGGGGCGAAGAGGACATGACACTGTGAATAAATATCCGCAGCGTGATGTGTGTATGTGTTGACTGTAAAACGCGTAAAAGAAAATGTCTCCCGTGAGCTTGAGCGAACGCGCATGACTTGGTAGGGTCCGCCCCCCCCCCCCACGCAATTGGCGTCAGTTGGTACGGTCGATGTCGTGCAATAAGTAAATAATGAATAATAGAAACGGCACAAATGTGTTCATTAAACTACTTTAAAGTTTATGGACAGGAAAACGGAATAACCTATTCCCACCACGGGGCTTAGGGCGTGCCGCCTGGCAAATTATTTCAGTCTTAAACCCCACTGTCCGAGAGCCAAATCCCCCGCAAGCGCGAGCGCATGGAGACTTTTATATATAAGAAGAGAAGAGGCCCATTGGAGCCCAGCCAACACCAACTCCATAAGACGTTGAAATGTAGCCAGGCTGAGTGGAGTCCCATCGGAAGCCGATTAAATTCGAACATACCTTGTGGCATACGGAATGCCGTTTTAGGCCTAGAATCATCATCCAATGGCAGCTACCAAAATCCGGACAACAAATCGAGAGTGGAAAAAAAACACGCCCCAGAAAGAGCATCCAAGGAATCATCCATCCTCGGGAGCGGGTACGCGAAGGCAACTGACACTTTGTTAAGATTGGTACACTATACTTCCATCCTGTTTCTTCACAAGCACTATTAGGGTACCCCACCGACTATTCGATGGGGAGATAATGTCCGCTGCCAACATCCTGTCGACCGCGACCTGCACATGATCTTTCTCCTTGGGGCTTAACCTGTAGGGGTTTTGGCAAATGGGGGCAGCGCTCCCCGTATCAATATGAAGCTGCAAGAAGGATGTGCGACCGATGTCATACTTCCCTTTGCTAAAAACGTCTGAAAGTTCTAAGAGAAGCGTGCGCAGCCTGCCTCGCTGGTCATTCGATAACTCGGGGCTCTCAGAACAACGCGCGTCCAGCCATGAGTCATCATGCCCCCCTCTCTATTCAACGGCCGCTGCCACTAGCCCCGCAATCACCTCCCCACCCCACAACTCGCGGGCAATGCATGCGCAAGAACCGTGCCCGCCTGGATAACAGAAGTTTCTATGCCAGCGTTTAGAACCTGAATGAAAGGCTCTTGGTCCCTCGCGACCAAGGTCTGCGCTTCCACCAAAGTCAACCCATGGTACAGCTTATTAGAGGGGACGAATAACATCCCGTCAATGGTCGCCTCCCGCCCCAGCTGCTAACGCAGTCGCAGGGGGACTAACATTTGGGCCCCGGGGGGAATTTTAACAGTTCTCTTTGCTAGCGCTTGGACGGTGGCATAACCTGAGACAAACTGCGTAGGGGAGGACAGGAACGCCATCCACCGGCTTGATGGTATCTCAATACAGCTCTGATCAGAGTATTTTCAAGGGCATCTTACCCAGGAAGTCCGTGCCCAGAAGGCACGGATTTCCTGGGTCGAGAGATGAGTATGGGCCTTGTCAAGCGGATGCCACCAATAATACACACGTCCGCCAAAACCTGACCTATAACGCCCAGAGATCCCGTTTGCCGCAAAACACGGTACCGCAACGGGACGCAGCAAACACGAAGAGGGTGGGAGGATATTAAAAATCAATTCCGAAATCATGGTTGCGGACGCACCCGTATCAATCAATATCCGCGGCCACCCATCGTTCCCTACAACATGGTTTACACTGTCCGCGACCCGTGAAATGGGTGAAAGGGATGTAAGGGCCGGGTGAGTGGTGCACCGCGACTCGCCTGTGGACCTTGAGGTATAGCGGAAGCCCCAACACCCCTTCGAGGACCAAGGAATCCAAGCCGTCCTCATCCATTCTCGAGTAGGCAGCTTGCTCCAGGTCCATGAGTGTGGTGCGGAAGGCGAGGGGGCATCTCGGCCTCCCCCCACCGTCGCGCAGAAAACTTATGCCGAATGTTAGATGGAAGGTCGAAAATACCCGCCATCTGAGCAAGTGCCTGCTGGAGCATCTCACCATCTTTCGGCGGGATGGCGTAGAAAGCAGCCAAAGCGTCGTCGACGAGGGTAGTCGGCAATGCACGTAACGCCTCGGCATCTGTCCACCCTGCTAGCTCGCAGGTAGCCGTAAATCGGCGAGGAAATGCCACCCAATCTCCCCATGCCGCAGGAGAACTACTTGATGCAGGGAAGGGTCTTCTTCAAAACTGGCACCTTCGCGTGTAGTTGTGGGGAGAGATTAGTTGGACGAACCCCGTCGTCTCGCGCTGTCGTCGCTGTGGCGTCCACGTGCGCTGGCTGCGGATTCGCCACCTCTAGCAGGTCCACTGAAATGGCGGCTGCATGCGTGGACGGTGACGCCGCTGTCACCCCCGCATCTCCACAATGGCGGCTGCAAGCGTGGGCTGCGTGTCATCTTGGTCGTCTCCCCGCAGCGCTGGCCCGCCAGCCCTTTCCAGAGGCTCTCCCAGTCCCGTCGCCCGACAAGCGCAGCTTGTCGGGTGACGGCCGCGTGGCAAGGTACGGCTCCTCCCGTAGTTCCAACAACTGGGCTTCAGCGAACGTTTCCTCCAGGATTGTTTCACCCAGGGCTGTATGTAGAATCAACCCATCTTCTTCGTCTTCCGTGACGTCTTGGTATGCTGTCATCGCCTTGTAAACACATTTCTACCCTTGGATAGCATCTAGTAAGTTTCGCACATTCCGACACCAGTTGTAGTGGGTTCTAATCAGGCGCAGACCAAGACTGGGAGGCAACACGTTTATTCTCTAACACAACCAACACTACTCTACGTTCCAAGGTTAACTATGTACATTCCGAGTGACTATTTACATTACAGGTTAACTACGTAAGGTGGTCACTGTTCCTAACCACCTAACCACTTAAAAGGATTCCCTATACGGGTGAACTAGAACTGCCGACACGCCGTCATGTCGTCGCATACTGAAGAGCGAAGCTCGGAGAAGACGACTTTTTCCCGGGTTGAAAAGCCACACTCCCTCTCGGGGCTCAGCTTACATTTCCTGCGGCGTGACCTGGCTCCGCCTCTGGTTACGCCCCATTCTCGATCTTTCGTGAAGAATCTGGATCCACATCACGTGGCCCGCTAACCCCCTTCTGAGAGCCCCCGTGCCCCCTCGTCTGGTCATGTGCTCTCGCGGGTTTCACCCAGACTGGCATGTCCTGACCTGACCTCCGTGACATCCGGAATCTGCCCTCTAGTGAGCCCTTGTGTATAGTATACACACAGTCGCCATAGAACGGCCCATTTATGTCGTTACACACGTATAAAAAAAACACCTGCACCTGGCTACAGGTAGCAATTAAGCAACATTGCAGAGTGCACAATTACACGTGCGATTCATCACAGGCAAGCACACACCAGCTACAGCAACTGCATGGCGCATAACACACCTCACTGCAAGTGGCATGAGCGTCAAGATGCAGAACTTTACTCTCATTAGACACCTTTGGACTGCAACTCGCGACGGAGTGCAATGATACATTGCGTGCGATTCTCCACGTGAAAAAGCCTAAGCCGGCTTCTTACACTATGCACTGTACACATACTATACATCACCATACATACACACATTTCACACCACAAAATTTACCACGTATTATTATTCACTATGCACTGCACACTTGACACTACACTGCACTATACATCACAACTACACTATGCAAGGTGTGTGCATAGCCATCAGGTGGGATGTACAATACACTTGCAGACCTCTGCTGTTACCATCAAAAAAATAAAAAAGTAACATCAGGCTAAGAGCAATTAAATGAAACCCAAAGGGATTAAAAGTAAAACAAGTGCAGAAAGTAGGCCTGGCATAAAATAGTTTTGATATTATGAACATATATATTTAGGGTATAAAGCCAAATGTAAATATTACAAAAATGCTTACCTTTTCTTTGATAAAACACATTGGGAGCATGCAGAAAAGCATGGCCACACCTGACAGCCAATTTAATAGTAATGCCCAACAGTTATAATTCATACTTATTCATTTAATATGTAACCATCAAAAGACATTCCTAATTCGTGTTTTATAAGGCAGCATAATGCTTTGCATATCGACTATTTCACTTCGCCACTCAATAGCGTCATATGTACAGAACGCCTATCTCTGCTTGGATGACAGCTAAACCCCTATGCATTCTTGAAATGACAGAAGCCTGTGAATAAGGCGAATGCTATGGAAAATCGTCTCAAACTCCAGGTTACACATCTTCTAACGTGCCATTTCACATGTGCTGGCCCCTCCTATTCAGCTTTGTCCAAAAACTCTACCCACACCTCCACATCCACAAACTGCTGGGTGTTGTATATGCCGGGTCTTGAAAAATGTATAAAAAATAATAATTAAATTAAATGAAAAAAATGCGTAGTTATCCGAAATTATGCTGACGGAGGTAATCATATTACGTTATGCAAATGTATGATATTATGCTAATGTATGTAGTTATTATAATTAGGCTTAGCTTCGTTGTCGAGGGTCGTAACAAATTCCTGCGGAGGGAGCTGGTAGGAACATTGGGTTGCTCGGTCAATGACCAGGGTCAACGGTGG
>CM025681.2:1058918-1070427 GCA_014621495.2 Entosphenus tridentatus | reverse complement strand
TCTGCAAATGCCTTACCACATACACTGCACTTGAAGGGCTTCTCGCCCATGTGTGTTCTATTATGTTCCTTTAGAAAAACTGACTCTGCAAATGCCATACCACATACACTGCACTTGAAGGACTTCTCGCCAGTGTGTTTTCTCTGATGTCTCTTCAAGTTACCCATCTGATCTGTGCTGTATGGACACTGGATGCATTGGTGCCTTGTACTTCCAGCCTTTGCCGAGCCTCTTTTCTCCATGTGATTGATTCTGCAAATACATACAAATTACACACAATTTTCAGGCAGACCTCGCTTAGTGCGACCCTTAGAGTGCCGATTTATTACAGCGCTCTTTGTCCTGGATATTTGTTCCTAATTTTTTGTTAAGTTTACAAAGTGCTCACAAGTGAAAACACGCAGCAGCGCTAGCCAAGCAAACGTACCCGGCCCCAATGTTCACTCGGCCAATGAGAGCGACGCATGCTCCAAGCCAACCAGACCCCACCCGCCGCGATTTAATTATCACGATTCGTGGTCATGATTATATAAAAAAAAAAGACTCGTTTAGCCAGTTGAGAACTCACACGACCAGGATAGAGTCTCAGGCTCCACCTAAAAAAACCTCGCCACACGAATTTAGATTGAGGGCTTCACTAAGATCAGGAAGGTCCTGAAGCCTTTCTCTGAGAATGACCCGGACTGGAAGCGCAGCAGCTCCTTCAACCTTGTCTTCCTCCACTGACTTGTAGGATTAGTAAAGTAGAATGCACTCGTAAGTATAGTACATAATACTGTTATAAATAATTCTTTTTATTAATTGTTTAGCATCTGTATTATTATTAGCGCTAATACCAATACCCAAATGAAGCCCTCATATTATTCAAAATAAAGAAATAACATTGTCAGAAACGCATCCCTATATGGTATACAATGAGTTTATGACCCCTTGTAGCGCTGATTGATTGGCGCTCAATTCTACAGGAACAAAGCATCTGGAGGAGCGCTAAGCGAGCTTTGGGTGTAAAGGGCAAGGGCACTCACATCGACTTGGAAGCCACTGGTCAGTCTGCCTCCTCTCTCTGTGACAGGGAAGGTTTTGCCCACGCACTGTTCAAGCAGGCTGAACCCACTCTCCGTGCAAATGTCACCAATCCAGCATTCCAGGTTCACCACTCCGGTCAAATGAAGCGATCACCCTGATTAGTAAGACAGAATCGATAGATAGAATTAAGTCCGTCTTGAAAACTCACCTATTTAAACTTCGTCTTTGTGTGTGTGTGGGCGAGTGTGTGGGTGGGCGATAGCATATCGGTTAGCGCGCTGTGCTATGAACCCGGCGACCCGGGTTCGATTTCCCGTCAAAGCCAACACTGTGACACATCTGAACTGGTCCTAGGCCTCCCCTAGGTCAACTCGGCCTCCAATGAGGACCTGGTGCGGTGTGTAAACATCGCCACTCGGGAGACAAAGGCAGTCCGGGCGTGGTGCTGGTTACCCACCACTTCGTGTGCCGTGCCGGCCTTCATAGATACTCGCTGACAGTGGGTGAGTAAGTGTATGAGTGGGAGCGTGTGGGTGAGCGTGTTGGTGGGCGAGTGTAATTGTGTAATGCTTTGATGTCTCATTCCGACTAAAAGCAAACGTCTGGGCTGGTTTCGTCCAAATATTCCAGTGTTGAAAAGTGGCCTGCAGATTACTCAATCGGAAATACGCGAATGCAAAACAAAAACTCGACGATCCTGAACTAGAGAATGGAGACTCTGAGAGGTGAAGTAGTCAGCCAGGTGAAGACAAATTGAACTTAAGACAAATTTAATTAAGAGAATCAAAGCAAAGTCAGTCAGGCAAAGGCAGGAGGCAAGGCCTGCATGGCTCGGCCCCACGTAGTAACGTTCCAACCTGGACACCGATTCCATACTTGCCGCTACTCAATTGCTATCGCTACGAGAGAGAGAGGGAAGAAGCGAGGCTGTACCTGGGTAAACAACAACAACCAATATCACGATGTGAACTTCTCACCTCCGATCCGAGAGAGTTGCGCGCACAGAAGCAGCTCCTGGGATTTCGTGACGTCACACGGAAGCGCGCGGCGGGAAGATGACATGACGTCACTAACACACGCACCGCCTCCCCTCAAGTTAACGCGGATGTGTATGAAGAAATTATGTTAACGAGGCGTGCCCATATATGGAGTGGTTGGGCGTGGCCGCTGAACCGGACATAATGAAGGTAATGGACAGGATTAATGGGTAAATTACGTTAATGAGCCGCCAGTGGTTTTTGTTTTAATGGAATTTAAATCGGAAGCAACCAAGCAAACTCAACATACGTCACCCCGGGCCTTTGAAGTTAAGGGAATAATAAAAGTTTACACTAATTCGTAAAAATTGGTTCTGCTGAAACAGAAGTTTTCAGTTTCAATTTCATTTATTAGGTATAACCCTGTCAGCCATGCGGCTCTTGACTCGGGTGCAACCACAACAAAAAAAACACATGAACAAGAAACATCTTAAAGTGACTACACGCAACATAAAAATCCTGGAAAAAACAGCAAAGTCTTCCACAAAAAAACACAGTACTTCAACGCTGTGTGCAAAAATCCCTGTGGGGTGCAAGTCAAACAATAACAACCATAACACAATGCAGATTAAAGTTATCAGGCTAACTCTGTACTCCAACAAACATAGCTAAACCAAAACTTTTCAAAATCACCAAAATAAAGCTGTCTTGGTCCACCTGTGAAGGATGAAGGCAAAATAACTAATCTTCCCACATTCTGAGCGTTTGCATCTCCCTCAGCATTGATAGCGTCCCTGAGATGAGCATACTGTTCTACACGCAGGCGTTTTTGATTCAGTTGAATGTAAAGAAGGCGTTCACTCTCAATTTTGGCATACTCATCGACAACATACAGCAAGTTATCATTCAGAGAATCGTCATCGGTGTTGGGGACCGTCCATAAATGACGTCACGCACCTAGGGGGGGAGGGGGTCAGACATTTGTGATGATGTGTGATGAGGGGGGGAGGGGGGTTTGAGAAATATGACGTCACATGAAAATACGCAACTTTAAATAAATATATAGATTTTTCCACTGATCTGTGTTATAAATGTCATTTCTATATGATTCCCATAATTTTTTCTAGTAAAAATCGCAAAATTTGCGGAGAGCTTCGCTGTAAATACAGGGAGAGACGAGAGGTGAGGCAGCGACGCGCTCGGCCTCCCCTCTGATTGCGCAACCCCTCAGAAACTGTATGGAGCGCGGGCAATAAGCGCGTGCCTGTTACTATCTCAGTATGTCACCCATGTAATGTTTGTAGACCCCTTAATTACATGTCCTCGCCTTCCATAGTCCAGGTAACTTATTTCACGTATGTGTATAAAGATATTTAGGCTCGCTGGTCTCGTCATAAAACTGCAATGGAAAAGCATCAGGGGAAGCAGCTATCACATCTACCTCACTGAGGGGGGCGTGTCCTGAGCCCACGTAATTGACGCTCGCTCTCCCTCCACGTTAGCCAGCTCTAGCAAAAAACATTCAGTGGCTGCAAAAACAGAAAACGTATAAATAACCTTAAAAAATTCTCAAAATTGGACTTTCAATCAAAACAGGAAGTGATAAACAATGGAAAACAAATGCCTGAGCTTAAGGACCTATTTCAAACGAAGGGACAGAAAATAACATTGTCGTTTCAAATGGAGTGGTACCAACTAAAAGACTGGCTGTGTGGCTGTGCTACGAAGAATCACCTTTACTGCTTTCCCTGCCTTCTGTTCTCCACTATCGACAATGTTTGGATTAACGCGGGATTTTTTTACTTTAAAAATCTACCAAGGAGCCTCAACAAACATGAAAAAATCGACAACTCACATTCAAAGCCAAATTGCTTTAAAAACTTTTGGATAGATCTGTCTTTGAATGAACAGCGGAGATTAATAATCAGCATCCACAATGCTAAGCTAAAGAAAAACCGTGAGGTTTAAAAATACCTTATTAATGTGACCTGCTTCCTAGCCAAACAGGAATTAGCATTTCATGGTAACGATGAGAGTGCAAGCTCTTCTAATTGTGGCAACTATGTGGAGCTATTGTATGCGCCGTCTTCTGATGACGATGACGACTCGCTCACTGAAGACCTGCCGACCCTGGGTGCCGTGGACCCGGTTACTGTAACCACGGCTGGTGCGACCATAGCACCGAGGAAGGACGTCGGGGCAGAGCCGTCTTCGTCTCCGTGCACGGACGACGGATGGCGGCGTTTTGCAGAGCATATCGACTCTCTCCGCACGGTTCTACTCCAACTCGTGATGCTAGTCGCGTCATCTGCGGCGCCGGGACGGCCACAGGAAGTGCTGCCGAGTGGTGACAAGCAGGGCTCTGTTCGGGGGGCCTCGGAGGGTCCCCTCGCGCAGTACACGGCCGCCATTATGGCCACGTGGTGCACTGCCGGGCGTGACGGAGCCCGCCGGAGACAGTGGAGTGAGGCGCAGCCATCATCTTCCCTACATCAAAGAATTCGTCACGGGCAGCGACTGGAGTGCTTTTACCTGGCGTTTCGAGTTGGCATTCCGTTCGATGTGGTGGATGGAGGAGGAGGCTTTGGGCGCTCTACTTAGCCTTCTCGATGACGTGTCGCTAGCAGTATTCCACTCCTTTTCTTCTGACAGGAAGAAGACATTGAAGGACGCGTTAGCCGAGATGGCGGAAGTTTACGAGCCACCTTCAGACACTCAGCGGAAGTTTATGCATCGTAGGCGAGGCAGTAATTAATCTCGTCTTGCCTACCGGGGTGCTCTGTTGGCGCTTTCGATGGCCTCTTACCCCGACACCAGACCTGATGTGCTCGACCCTCTCATCTTGGGCAAGATGCTTGAGTTGGCGAAGGACATGGGCATACATTGCCAGTGTCCTGATGGGCCGCTAGATGCCTCAACACACAGGACAACTTGCAGTGTTGGGCACAAATGGCTACCTGGACGGGGGACCTGGCTCGAGACGGTGAGCCGAAGGGATGGGTGCCATCGAAGGTCATCCACATCCCGGACGACATGGGGATCAGGGATCTGGCCGCCGCCGCTCCTCACTGGCATCCGCGGCGGAGGCCAGACTCGCGTCGTGAAGGGTCCTACAATTTGAGTGGAGCCGACGACGGGGCTACTGTGACGTGTTTCAAGTGTGGATGCTTGGGTCACTTCGCCCGGGATTGTCGGAGTCGCCCTCGTCCTCCAGCTCCAGCTCCAGCGCTGGCTCCTCCGTTGGTGGACCATAACCCTGGCCAGGCAAGTCGGCACGCATCAGACACCCGGCATCAATTGTCATCTCACACATCTTTCGACGCGCGTAGTAATCCACCACTCCACGATTCAGAAAATGTTGTTGGGGATTGGCCGTTATCAATAACACAATGGAGAAAGTTGGCGCGCCGCATCATGGCCGCGGCGACGGGATCCTCCAGTGTGCCGGGTTCCATACAGGGTGTAGATATTCAGGTGTTAGTGGACACTGGGGCATCTGCCACTATTATCTCCGACGTGATGTTCCAACTCCTTTCTATTCCCGTCTCACGGGTGCGGCCGGGCTTTGATGCTTGTATTTCTGCCAATGGGGGTAATATGGGTATCATCGGTCAGGTGGACGCACATATTGCCATTGGGAATGTCGCAGCGTCGGGGCCAGTTTTGATTTCCAGGTCCTTGGCAGTGCCCTGCTTGTTGGGCACTGACTTTCTTCGAAAGATGCCTGTTAAAATCCTTGTCGATCAGAGATGTCTAGAGTTGCCAGCAGGCCGTAAGATGTTTTTTTTGCCGTCCCCGCTCAGTCGTTCTCCGCCATGCGCTGCAGTGCAGGCGCTGGCAGATATTACTGTTGAAGTTCCTCCGGGCTCCCAGATGCTCATTCCATTGCGATATATCGGAAAGGCTTCAGCAATGCAGATGCGGTGGCGGGCATACTCTTATCCCCATCAAACACCGCTACCAAGAGTCTTGCTCTTGTGGGGGCCCAAACGATTATCCGTTCCGGAGAGGCCCCGTTTTTGCAGGTTTTGAATGGGGGTCCGGAAGGAGTTTTAGTCCCAGCTGGCATGGTCTTAGCTCATGCCACTACCGCCTTTACAGACCACGATGGAAGCGAATCTGGTGGATTGTTGGGGGCGATTCATCCCAGCGCGTTGTCCGACGATCGTTGGATTGCAGAACTGTGCCGGGAGAATTCGTCGTTGGCCACTAAACAACGCGGCGAACTACGGGCGTTGCTGTCCGACTACGCCGATGTTTTTAGCAAGGATGACTTCGATTTGGGTCGCATGTCGCTCTTGTCCCACCACATTGATACCGGGGAGGTGAGCCCTATCTGACTGTATTCTCACCATTTGAGCCCCACGCAGAGGGAACACGTGCGGAGCGCGGTGGATGAGATGCTGGCCGCTGACATTATCTCTAATAGCCCGTGGGGAGCACCTGTTGTTCTTGTTAAGAAAAAGGATGGTAACCTCAGATTTTGTGTCTATTCTCTTTCCCTTAATAAGGGACCTGTGGCAGATGCGTACCCTCTGCCACGGATGGATGATTCTCTTGGTGCGTTGTCGGGTGCGCAATACTTTTCCACTCTCAATCTGTCTTCTGGGTTCTGGCAGCTGCCCCTGGACGATTCTTCGAAGCTGAAAACCGCGTTCCGCATGCCTCAGTGACTTTTCCAATTTAACTGTCTTCCCATGGCACTGAATTCTGCTCCCGCCACATTCCAACGCTTGATGGAGCATGTTTTGGCTGGGTTGCAATGGGACACGTGCCTCATATATTTGGATGACATTATTGTGTTCAGTCGTACGTTCGAAGAACACCTTCGGCGATTGAAGGCTGTTTTCGACAGGATGCGGTCTGCGAATCTCAAATTTAGACCTAAGAAATGTCATCTGTTGCAACGTTCTGTGCGTTACTTAGGACACATTGTTAGCTCTGACGGTATCGCTATGGACCCTGACAAAACTTTTTGTGTTCGTGACTGGCCGACTCCTACTTGCGTGGGGGACGTGCATAGTTTTGTTGGGTTAGCTTCCTACTACCGTCGGTTCGTTCCACATTTTGCTACTATCGCTAAGCCTCTGCATGTCATTACGGCAGAGAATCAGAGATTTAAATGGGGACCTGAGGAAGAGGAGGTGTTCAAGGCCCTTCGTGATCACTTGGCGACCGCGCCTAAGCTCGATTATCCTGACTTTTCCTTGCCGTTTATCTTGGACACTGATGCCAGTGGTACAGGCATTGGCGCCGTCTTGTCCCAGTCCAAGAATGGTGTGGAGAAGGTTGTTGCGTATGGTAGCCATGTCCTCTCACTAGCTGAGAACTGCTATTGTGTGACGAGGAGGGAACTATTGGCGACCGTCCACTTCGTACGTCAATATCGACCTTACCTGTACGGCCGGAAATTCATTGTGCGTACTGACCATGCTACCCTCCATTACTCCTTGAAAATTTAACAACTATCTGGCCAGCTGTCTCGATGGCTCGAGACATTTACAGGAATTCTCTTTTGAGGTCAATTACCGTAAGGATTCTCGGATCAGTAACGCAGATACGCTCTCCAGATTCGCGCAAGGGTCCCCTTGCGCATGTGCGTCAGGCACCAATCGATGCATACATCTCCCTCAGCCCCCTTGACCTGTCATGTTCGTGGTGGCTGATTCCACAGAGCATGCCAGCCCAGGGCCGGCTGCCAGTGCGTTGCACCTGCTGCGCTCGGTATGGGTGCGCGAGCAACTACTGGACGACTCTTTGGTTTCCTTGCGATATCAGGCTGACGGCTTGCATGCGTCCTCGGCAGCGGACGACTCACCACAAGCGGCGTTCCAGGACGGTCTGTTGATGTGGAGGGAAGATTTGCTGGGCCGTTGGCGTGTGGTGGTTCCCGTTGCGCTTCGGCATGAATTGATTCAGGTGTTGCATGCTGAAAAATTGTTACACCTGGGCGTGCAAAAAACCTTGCTCACGCTACAGAGAGATTATTTTTGGCCTGGCATGACATCCGATGTCGCCAATGCTATCCGAGCCTGCCCAGAATGCGCTCGATGTAAACCGCCGCACCAGAAATATATTCCACCCTTGAAGTCTATTCAGGTTACACGGATTAACGAGCTGGTGGCCCTTGATATCCTCGGGCCTTATCCTCCTACGGCCTGAGGCAAAAATTCCTGTTGGTGGGGGTGGAATATTTTTCACGGTGGCCGATGGCGTGGCCTTTGCCCGATCAATCGGCGTCTTCCATTACGGAAGCATTTTTGAATGTTTATGTTATGGACAAAGACGCCCCGGAACAATTGCTTACAGATCACGGTCGGAATTTTTCGTTAAAATTACTACGCAATGTTTGTGATACGTTATAGATTTCACCCTACCACCCGCAAACGGATGGGATGGTCGAGCGATTGAACCGTACCTTGTCCGCCATGTTCTGCCACACTGTGAGTGAGAAACAGGACGATTGGGACCTACAAATTCCTAGCGTGCTCTCCGCCTATCGCATGGCCCCACATGCTTCCACCGGGTACTCGCCGTTTTTCCTCATGTATGGACGGGAGAATGTACCACCAATTGGCGTGCAGTTGGGATCGCCCATGAAAGGGCCCAAACAGACCCTTCCCGAACACGTCTGCGACTCCGTACGCCGCGTTGCTGAAGCGCAGGAGGCGGCGCGAATCAGCACGGCCAAAACCCAGGCTCGTAACGAGTGGTGTGCTCGCTGGTCGAATCGCGACATGCCGTGGTCTGTGGGTGACCAGGCCTGGCTTCATTGCCCCCAGGTGCCAGTGGGCACCTCTCCCAAATTGCACAGACCATGGGAGGGGCCTGTGGATGTGATATAAATTCGACATCCTCAATGTGTGCGTATCCGGGCAGGTCCACACTGTTGGTTCGTGCACACGTCCCGGTTGAAACCCTTCTTTCCTACGCGCGTCGATCCGTCATCCCCAATGATTACCTTGCCGGTGTTTGATGCGTCCGACGCACCATCCCAGCTGCTGGTTGATCCCCCGAAGGGCCCTGTTTTGCCGCCCACAGATGCGTGGCCCCTGAGGACTCCTTCTGCTGTTGATGACCCCGCTTGGGCCAGCGCTTCACCGGCCGCGTCCGACGCCGCATCGTTCGCACTCCTGCCTCCCGCTGTGTCGAAGGCAGCAGGACCTCATGTGTTTTATTGCACATGTACCAATCTGATCTGCGTGCTGTGTTCCGGATTATGAGCGAAAATCCCAATGGTTGGGACAATGACACCCTGATGATGGCCGCCGGATATGATTTCTGGCTGTCAAAAGCATCAACATGCTTATTTATAATGGCATATGAGGGCATTTTCAATGAAACCGATGCACTCTTTCATGTGCTGCGGAATAAAGTAATGGGCATTGGATTCTGCTGTGCGCGAATCCGAGACATAATTGGAGTTGTGGAACGCCAGAGACATGAGTTTGACAGTTTCTACGATCGATTCGAGCATAAATTCATCACACTTGGCCTGACAGACAATGCCCGAAGTAAACAACTGATCAGAGATGAGAGGAAAAGATTGATTATTTCGGTGAGCTAACTTTCCTTGGTTTGGTTGAATACACGAAATTGTATGAAATGTCACAACATTTGGATGACACCAAACTGCAGAGCCTATCAAAATACGCAAGACACTTTGACTTTGATAGACTAAAGGCTGACCTTATCGGATTGTATAGTTCACAAATAGAGAGGAACGAATGCAAATCACCCGGACAGCTCCTCAGCTTTTTGGCCCAGAATGATCTGATGCAGACGGTTCCCGAGGCAACAAAGTTAGTGCTCACTATACCAGCTACAACAGCGTCCGTTGAAAGGTCGTTCTCTGCTTTGAAACGACTCAAAACATACAGTCGGAATCGGACTGACCAAGGACGAATTTCATCCCTGACAATCATATTTATTGAGACGGAGTGACTTTTAAAACTAAAAGAGAATAAAGAGGATTTCTACAACAAAGTCACTGACATATTTGTACAGAAGGATAGGCGAATGGACTTAATTTACAAGGTAAGACCATGCAATATATATATTTCATTTGTGTTGAATGAGTATGAAGAGAGGAACTGCGTTCGCCTCTAAAACGTGAATCGAATACGTAACTGACCTGTGTGCGTGTGTTGTAAAGAATGCTGATAAGAAATATGAAACATACGGCCGCCTAACCAATAGTCATTGTGCAACCTGCCAATTGAATGGTGAATTTAAGATACCTCTATCGGGTTCATACGTGTGTAAATCTGGCGCTGACACTAGCCAGTGCCTCACCAACCATTGACCGTACGTCACTGATACATACTACTGTGTACACAATGTCAAAGATTAAGATTTCCCCCCAATAGCAATAACAGACTGTTGGGGCAAATCCTGTTGGCAGACGCCTATGAAAGCCGGCACGGCACACGAGGGAGTGGGTGGCCAGCACCATGCCCGGCCGCCTTTGTCTCACCAGTGGCGATATTTGCACATCTCACCGGGTACTCATTTGAGGCTGAGTCGACCTTAGGGGAGGCCCGAGACCGATTCAGATAATCGTCGCCGGTATCGGCCGTGAGCAGGAATCGAACTCGGACCTCCGGGATGGTAGTGCAGCGCTAACCGTTGCACCACCGCTCCCCTCACCACAACTCGCCGCCTCTGACGTCACCCCTCCACATGCCGTCTTCGGCGCAAGACCCGCAGGGGGAGGTGTATCCCGCGAGTGACGTCATGTCATCAAGGGAACTCCCCGTCTGACCAAGCAGACGTGCCGTTGAGTCTGCTTGGTCGCTTCCAATTGCCATTCCGGTAAAACAAATACGACTGACGGGTCATTAACATAATTTACGCAATAATTCCGTCGCCGGTTCATTATGCGCAGTTATGCAGCCACGCCCAATCACTCCATATATGGGCACGCATCGTTAACATAATTTATTCATTAACATTCACGTTAACTAGCGGGGAGGCGGTGTGAGTGCTAGTGACGTCATGTCATCTCTCCCGTCGCGTGCTTACGTGTGTCGTCACGAGATCCCAGGAGCTGCTTCTGTGCGCGCAACTCTCTCGGATCGGAGGTGAGAAGTTCACATCGTGATGTTGGTTGTTGTTGTTTACCCAGGTACAGCCTCGCTTCTTCCCTCTCTCTCGTAGCGATAGCAATTGAGTAGCGGCAAGTATGGAATCGATGTCCAGGTTGGAACGTTACTACGTGGGGCCGAGCCATGCAGGCCTTGCCTAACTGATTTTGCTTTGATTCTCTTCAGTTTAATTTATCTTCACCTGGCTGACTCCCCCACCCCCCGGGGGGGGGGGGCGCGCGATGCTTCTGCGCGTATTCCCGATTGAGTAATCTGCAGGCAGCTTTTCAACACTGGGATATTCGGATACCAGCCCAAACGTTTATTTTTAGTCGGAATGAGACATCAAAGCATTACACAATTACACTCGCCCACCAACACGCTCACCCACACGCTCCCACTCATACACTTACACACTCA
>CM025681.2:1043119-1053918 GCA_014621495.2 Entosphenus tridentatus | reverse complement strand
AAGGCATTTGCAGAGTCAGCATATCTTAAGAAACATAATAGAACACATACGGGCGAGAAGCCCTTTAAGTGCACTATGTGTGGGAAGGAGTTTGCTCATTCAAAAACGTTTCGTGTTCATCAGAGAACACACCAAGTGCATAAGTCCTACAAGTGCATGGTGTATGGGAAGGCATTGACTCATTCAAAATCTCTTAAGAAACACAAGACAACATATTCAGGTGAGAACCCTTTCAAGTGCACTGTTTGTGGGAAGGACTTTACATTATCAGGAAACCTAAAGAGGCATGAGAAGATCCACAAGGAGAAAGTGAAATCGACTTGTGAAAGTCAACATGCTGCAATGAGCCCATCTCTCATGAAAAGAGAATCAGAAGAAAATTCCAACTTGGCAACACAGCCAGGAGTGACAGTGAAATGTGAAGAAGTGAAATATGAAGAAGTGACTGTGAAATGTGAATATCAAGATTCGACTCCAGGACCCAATCTACAAGTGGATGGAGGCAGCGTGAAGCAGGAGGAGCATTCCGATTCTGAGGGAGAGAGAAGCAATCCCCAGAAATTTGTCGATGTGGAGGTGTGGGTGGAGTTTTTGGACAAAGCTGAGTAGGAGGGGCCAGCACGTGTGAAATGGCACCTTGGAAGATGTGTAACCTGGAGTTTGAGACGATTTTGCATAGCATTCGCCTTATTCACAGGCTTCTGCAATTTCAAGAATGCATAAGGGTTGAGGTGTTATCTAAGCATAGATGGGCTTTCTGTACATATTAAGTTATTGAGTGTCGAAGTGAAATAGTGGATATGCAAAGCATTATGCTGCCTTATAAAACACGGATTAGGAATGTATTTTGATGGTTACGTATTAAATTAATAAGTATGAATTGTAACTGTTAAAGTGGCTGTCATGTGTGGCCGTGCTTTTCTGCATGCTCCCAATCTGTTTTTTTATTGCCTTTTAAATGTCCTTTAATAAAAGAAAAGGTAACTTTTTGTAAAATGTTCTTTTGGCTTCATACACTAAATATATGTTCATGATATCAAAATAATTAAATGTCAGGCCTACTTTCTGCACTTGTTTTGCTTTTAGTCCCTTTGGGTTTCATTTAATTGGTCTTAGCCTGATGTTACTTCTTAATTTTACGCTAACAGCAGGGGTCTGCAAATCTACTGCACATCCCACCTGATATGTACGCACCTTACATAGTGTAGTTATTGTGGTTTATAGTGCAGTGTAGTGTCAAGTGTGCAGTGCATTGTGAATAGTATGTTGTAAATGTTGTGATGTGGTGAAATGTGTGTATGTATGGTGATGTATAGTATGTGTACAGTGCATAGTGGAAGAAGCCGTCTTTGGCTTTTCAAGTGACGAATCGCACGCAATGTATCATTGCACTCAGTTGTGAGTTGCAGTTTAAAGGTGCCGAATGAGAGTAAAGTTCTTCATCTTGACGCTGCATGCCACTTGCAGTGAGGCGTGTTGTGCGCCATGCAGTTGCTGTAGCTGGTGTGAGCTTACCTGTGATGAATCGCACGTGTAATTGTGCACTCTGCAATGTTGCTGTATTTGCTATGTAGAGCCAGGTGCTGGTGTTTTTTTTATGCGTGTAGGTAATGTTCAGAGCATGCCATGCCCATCAGTGTGTAGATTTCAAAGTACAGTGAACACCCTCATTTCAGATTTGAGGTGGACTGGTGAGATATTCCATTATTCAAATAGAAAATCAAATATAACTTAAATATTTTAATGTTAATCGAAAGCCATGGACTAGGTAATGTTTGACTGTTGATTGAGTTATTGGTGGTGAACATATTCACAATTAAGACGTTGATACTATTAAAGTAAATTTTAATATTTCAACATAAATTGGTTATAATTGGGTCTAGAAAATGAACACTGGTGCTAAATCCCATCAAGAGGTACTGTGCGAAGTGGAGGGTGATAGGTTTGTGTCTGGTAATGATTACAGGTATGATACGTTCACTTTTTTCCAGTTCTATTGTGTTTGCCGTTTTTTGCAGGAAGTTTAATATTCGAATTTCGCCGACCAAAGGCCGCCTTACTCTAGCGACTACGAAGGGCTTCTCGGTGTCTCACCCATTGCCCCCACTGATGTCCTCTTCTCCCCCCTCCCCCAATCTGTGCAGATATTGCTGAGTTTAACACGTGGCCTTTCGCAACTAATATCCATAATAGTTTTTTTTGGGTTAGATCGCGTAAATAAAAAAAAGTATGTCGTTAAACCAGCCACCATCCGACGCAACCAATTATTAAGGTTTGTCACGGAAACAGAACATGCCAATTCGTTACTCGTACAGCAGTGTTGGAGAGCCACGCCAGATCATTTACTATCTGAGTACGATGTTTTTCCAGTAATTACAACTAGCTTCATCAGGCGACAGCCAGATTTGTTCATGTAAAATGCACAAAATTGCCTGCATACGAATTTAGCCTTACATTCAGTTAATGGGGCGAGCAGAATAGGTGTTTTGGCAGAGGTTCTAGTCACAATTCAAAAAGAAAGCTTTTGTGGTTATTGTCAGTTAAATATCCCAAATTTACATGTCACTATAATTGAACGTGTTATTGCTTTATTATTCATAATATAAGTACGTATTGATTCATTAATGCAATATTAATTTGGAATGTAGCACATTTAGGAGGCACTACAGATATTTAATGCATGTGTTTGGTGTGGAATATTTACATTTGTATTGTTAAATAAGATGTTAAATGTTCTTAGATTTGAAAAGCGGCTGGTATTTATGTTTGCGGTAGATTCCGTGCTGAGGAGCTGCTCTGAGATGTGTGATGTGGAAGGTGCTAGGGATATGTTTGGTCATAATTGCAGATATGCAAATGCTCCTCGGAAGAACAATTTGAAATAAAGCATTTCCGTTTCGCAAACCTCTGGTGCCCATCTGTAGTGGAGTCGCCCACTTCTCCGGAGGACAGAAAACAATGCAGAGTATATGCTCATCCTCTGAGCTTCATTGTTTTTTTGGCCGACCTATCCCCTCGTTACGATTCATGGGAGGACAGGGTGGGCCGGCTACACATGGGATTTATCTAGTTTATGTACCATGTTAGGTGCACTTTTAAGGCCACGTGAAATGTCAAATGCCCTCTGGCAGATCACAGAACAGACCCAGCTGCCATGGATTGACTGAGATGACTGGCAGACTCACCACTTGTGCTCCCCATTGCCACATCATTGCGTTTTATCTGCCCTGCTCTCCACTTGTCATTGTGAGCGTTGCTTCCCTGCCCTTTGGTGCTGGAGGGCGACTGCCTCTTAAGTGTCAAGGAGCATCCTTTATGAATCTCCATAGGAGCTCATCTTGACACCTCTAGAACAGTCATCGGCAAGTCCGCTCGGTTCCAGTGGTGACTTGGTAATGAACTAAATCACCAAAGAGGCAAGACTCCAGACACTGAAGTATACGTGGTGAAGGGGCGTAAACCGCTATTTGCTTGAGTTGCGATACCTTAACTAGGTTCATACACCAGAAGCCCAGATGATGAGACAAACAGCTTCTAGATGGACTGGGCACAAACCACAGTGGGCACGTGATGGGCCGAGATGGGCAGGTGCAGTGTCTAGTTGGACAGGCAGTAATAGTAATACTGCCGCATCAACTGGACGATGAAATAGGCTGAGATTCAGGGAGGGCGAGCTGGGTGTGGGCTAGTCATGAGCCAGAACATGCAGGTGGTAATCCTGTCGTGGCAATTAAGTGACGAGATGAGCTTAACTTAGACAAGCTGGTTGTAGAGCACAGCAAACTTATCACAAGCCAAGACGGGCAGGTGTGGTGGTAGGACAATGAGATAATGTTTAATACTGAAGCACCAATCAAGAGATGAGATGAACTGGGTTTGAGTTAAGGTGCAGCTCAGGCAGATCCAGGGAGCATCATCCCTTGGTGGTAGGGATATTTTCGAGCTCATCCATACCCTTATACAAATCACTGCAATACTATGTCCATCTTTTTTTATCTCTTTATCGCTGTTTGCCTTGGTTGCCACTTCCTATTTGGGCTCTGGACTAGTTTGTGCACTTCCCTGGTCTTGTGTTCTCCATACTTTACATTGCACTTCATGTAATGTGTATTTATACAGCCAGCAGGTGTAAAATGAATAAAATAATGTCAGGTTAAGATAAATTATCAGACGCAAAGATATTATAACAAGTTTAGCAGGCAGGCTCGGCAATTAACACTTTTGTTACGCATGTTTACCCAGGAAAGCCTCGCCTATTTTGTGTGAATATCAATTTAGTAACTGTTAATCGATGTCCAGGTTGTAATATGAAAATAACAATGTGGGGCCTGGCCATGCAGGGCTTGCCTGCTGAACTTGCCTGCTTTTCTGGTTTCTCATATAATTTGTTCCAGCCTGGGTTATTGCTTTATCTGACCGAGGAGATCCTCGCTGAGTTTCAAGACTTTATCAGGAGGGTCCTTACAAGTTTGTTGCAATAGGGAGATATTTTACTGAATGTAACCCCAATTGAGTAGTATCCAGATAATTACTTCAGCAGTAGGATCTTTTGAGCAAAATCAGCTATGTTGTTTATGGGTTTAGCTGCAAGAAGACACCAGAAAACCTGGACGAATCCCATGCAACATGGGGCAAGAACATGCAAACTCCACTCCCTCACACAAGATAAATAAAAATATGAACCCTACAGCTTGAATAGACTATTGGACCAAGTGTTGTTCGCGATCACCTATGAAGGTCGGCATAATACACAAGGGGGGGTGGCCAGAACCACACCCGACCGCCGTTATCTCTGGCCGTCTATAGACCGTGAGTGTATCATTTTGTGTCTCTGTGCATGTGAGAGGTTAATGTTGGGAGTGGCGGCGGAGTGGTTCATGTGACCAACTCCATGGAGTTTAATTCCCATTCATGACCAACAGTTTGTAAGCATCGTTGGAGAGATAATGACAGCCGAGTGTGGTTCTGGCTACACTGCATACTTGCGTGTTATACCAGCATTAATAGGTGTAGGCTATCAACAATTGCATTAACAGGATATTTTGCCTCGGTTTACTTTTTCTTTAAGTGTGTAATGAGTCAGTATATTGTGTGTCGGTGTTGGTTGGTGTGCTGCACTACGAACCCGGAGACCCGAGTTAAATTCCCGCTCACGGCCACCACCAGTGATGATTATCTAAACCATTCCTGAGACTTCCCGAGGTCAACTCAGCCTAAAATGAGTACCTGGTGTGATGCATAAGCATTGCTATTGTAGTGTATGTCGACTGAGGTGCGCACACACACTGTTGTAGGAGGCAACACGTTTTTTAAACAATTCACTGTACTCCGGATTCTGTTGCTAAGTCGGGCGCACCCAACACACTGCCCTCGGGTAGTGGAGATGAGGGAGCGCTTTCAGGTTGACAAAAGGGTTTTAGGCGTGATGAGGGCACGAACCAGCCCCTGCGACCAAAACGGATGCGGATGCTTTATGGGCTCTTGACCTCCACAATTTCCATGGGGCCCCGCCAAGGATTATATATTTTGAGGGACGTTCCCACCGTGACCTGGGGGCAGTGAAGCCATGCCCTATTCCCTGCTGACCATTTGGTACCCGTTTCTCGGGCCCCGACCCGTCGCTTGTTATCAGCTTGGCGTATGGCCGAATTTCCTTTGGAAGCTTCCTTAGCTTCAGCCAAGTGCTGGAGGGTAAGCCATACAGGGTCGACATGGTCTTACTCCGCAGCCCCGGATTTTATTGAATTTAAATTGGCGGATCCTGTTCCCTCCCGTACATAAGGAAAAACGGCGGGTTGTTCCGCATTAACCTGCTGACATACCATTGATGTCAGGGTCCTGTTGAGGGGTTCCACCATGCCGTCAGTTTGCGGGTGATAGGGCGAGGTGCGGACCTTCTTGGTACCCAACCGGTCACACACTTCCTTGAGCATTTTAGATGAAAAAATTTGGCCCTAATCTGTGAGGTATTCCTGGGCTCCCTTATTCAACAGGAAAACGTCTGCGATGGTGCAGCCGACTGATCCAACACCGGCCAGGCCATTGGTCATCGTGACAGATATTCCACACCCACCAACAAATATTTATTTCCCCGCGGTATAGTGGGGAAGGGGCCGAGCACGTCGAGAGCGACGAGCTCATTCACCCGGGACACTGAAATCAATTGCAACGGGGGACAAGTGCATTCAGTACATCCCCTCGACACATTTTGCACATCTGCCATGCCTGGCCAGAAACAGTTGAGGCGAAGAGTGGAGAAGGTCTTTTGGACCCCGAGGTCCATCAACCGTTCGTGTGTCGCCCAGATCAATTTACCTCGCAAAATGGTGGGAACAACCACATTGTGTTTTTGCAGTTCCTTGTCCCATTTCATCAGTAGGCCCTCCCGGAGGATCACCGTGGATAAGACCCGCCAGTTCCCGCCATCCTCCGCCTGGATTCGCCCCCACTCGGTGTTAGTGAAACCGAGCGTGTGATCCTGCATATCAGCCGTGTCGGTGTGTGCAGCGTCAGCTCTTGCAACGACAGACCGGAGCGGTACTGTATCAGCAGGCTTGCATCGTCCCGCACCCGACATGCACGCGCACTGGTCACTCGGTGGCAATCGTGACAGTGCGTCAGCGTTTATGTGCCTAACGCCCTTCCTATAGGAAACTACAAACACGTGGTCCTGAAGGACTTTAAGCTAACGGGAAAGCTGACCTGACGGCTGTTCAACACGCAGCGCGTACTGCAGAGCCGCGTGATCGGAGCGCACCTCGAACTTGCGTTCATAGAGGTAGGGACGGTATTGCTGGACGAAGTAATCTATCGCCAGCAACTCCCGTGCGCGTTGACCAGGCCGTCTCACAGCGCGGTAAACGCAGCCTCCTTCCCCCACCGAAATTTCTGTCCTTTGGCTGCGAGAACATGAAGAGGCTTAGCAATTGTGGCAAACCTGGGGACAAAGCGTCGATAATAAGAGGCGAACCCGACAAAACTACGCACTTCACTCACCGACTTAGGGGTTGGCCACATGCGTATGCACGCAGTTTTGTCCAGTTCCGTCGATATCCCGGATTCCCCAACGATGTGGCCTAGGTATCGGACCGATCTTTGCAACAGATGACATTTCTGAGATTTGAACTTAAGTTTCGCAGCCCGCATTTTGAGGAAAACTGCCCGCAACCTTTGTAGGTGCTCCTCAAACGTACGTCTGAAGACAATAACATCATCAAGGTAAATCGAGCACGTGTCCCATTGTAGGCCCGCCAATACCAATACCATCAGGCGCTGAAAAGTAGCCGGGGCTGAGTGTATTCCCATTGGGAGCCAGTTAAACTCAAAGAGCCCTTGGGGTGTGCGGAACGCAGTTTTAGGTCTAGAGCTGTAGGGCACCTGCCAAAAACCTGACAGCAAATCCAATGTGGAGAAGAATCGTGCCCCCGACAAAGCATCCAATGAGTCGTCCATCCGTGGGAGCAATACGCATCAGCCACGGAGACTTTGTTGAGTTTGCAGAAATCTACACAAAATCTCAAACTCCTGCCCCGCTTTTAACAAGCACAATGGGCGCCCCCCACGGACTATTGGATGGAGAAATAATGTTGGCGGCCAACATCTCGTCCACCACGTGGCGTACATGGCCCTTCTCCGTGGGACTCAAGCAATACGGGTTTTGCTGAATGGGGGCAGAGTCTCCTGTATCGATGTGGTGGTGTATGAGCGGCATGCAGCCAATATCGAATTTTGCTTTGCTAAAAACGTCGGAGAACTTATTCAAAAGGGCGCATAACTCGAGTCTCTGTGACACAGATAAATCATTGCTCTCGTCGCAGAGCACGTCCAATCACTGCGGCACGCATTTTCGCTCTGCCTCACAGACACTGCAATACCCATGGTCCCAGAATTTTCCCCCTGATAACACGCGGAGGATGCATGAGCCAAAGTGGTGCCCTCTTGTATTACGGACGCCTCAGAACTGACATTCAAAACTTGGATGAAGGGTTATTGATCGCCCGCCACGAACGTCTGTGCGTACAGCAAATTATTACCACGGTTCGCCTTGGTAGAGGGGGCTAATATCATTCCCCCTATGATTGAATTGGGGTCGAGTTGTTTTTTCAGGCATAAGGGGATGAGCATCTGTGCACTGGTTGAGATTTTAATGGATTGGTTGGCCATCGCCAGGACCGATTCGTTCGCCGTGCGAAATAAGAGTGGGCGATGACAAAAACTCCATTCGGCGGCGTGATGGTAGCTTTATGCATCCCTGATCCACCAGGATTTTTTGTGGCATTTTTCCAACAAAATCCGTCCCTAGCAGGCAGGGTACAACTAGGGATTTAGAAACGAGGATCGGGCCCGTCAATTGAATGTCACTGATAATTGTCCAATAATTCCCAAGGACTGCGCACGTAGACCTCCTGGACGGTCCCGAAAATGGCCAACGAGCCTGCCACTGCAGCGATTATGCAATGTGCCAGGGCTGATAATTGCGCGGGACGCCACGGCCAACTGGCGCCCGCAAGGACCCGATCGGCAAGCCACGAACCCTGACAAATCCCCGGCACGCGACTCCGAATCCAATGGGTGAGGTGCAACAGAGGGCTGTGTGTAAAGTGCACCGCGACTTGCCTGAGGACCCAGCGGAATGAAGGAGTGACGATCCGCCGATTGCGCCAATGTGGAGGGTCCTCCTTGTGGAGCGTGGCATCCCATGGATACATGTCCCGGCAGGCCGCACTTGAAACACGAGATCGGGCCGTTCCGCTGGTGAGGGAAGGGCCCCCTTGGCCG
Source organism: Entosphenus tridentatus (assembly GCA_014621495.2). Lineage (NCBI taxonomy): Eukaryota > Metazoa > Chordata > Hyperoartia > Petromyzontiformes > Petromyzontidae > Entosphenus > Entosphenus tridentatus. The sequence continues at coordinate 1,045,140 of CM025681.2, read as the reverse complement.
GTCTCTCCCGCCCTGACGGTCTCTCTCGGCCCTCGTCCACTGTGGCGGGACGAGCAACAGCGGCCTGCAGGTTCTGCTCAGCCGCAGTTGCTCCCACCTCCGTGGATGGTCCCGTGCTCGCCACAACGCCGGCACGCCGCCGGATGTTGAGATGTGCCTCCAGGCACCGAGCGATTTTGAGGGATGTCAGATCATCATCCTCCAAGGCGGGCAGGACGATATGAAACTCCTGGGCCAGCGACAGCAGTTTCTCCAAGATGAGGAAATCCCACCCCATCTCATTCATGCTGGGAAACACCGAGTTCGCAAGTGCCTGGAGTGCGATGTGGTAGGCGAGAGGCGGCTCGGTCTCCCCTCGCCGACGCGTCACAAATCTGTGGCGCTTGGTGAACGGTGGGGCAAAGATCGCCCCCATCTGTGCCAGGGCTTGGGCCAGGGTTGCCTTCTTGGTATCGGGGATCGCGTTGAACGCCGCCAGCGCGTTGTCGTCGAGCGCCGTGGGCAGCGCCTCCTCCGTCCATTCCGCGAGCCTGCAGGCTGCGACAAAGCAGCGGCGAAACACCTCCCAGTCGTCGCCCGCCGCCGCGAACTCCCGGACGAAGGGGCGTTGGTGGCGGGAGGTCTGATTTGGCGGGAGCGTCTTCCCACACGTTCAAAAAATTTGCGGGCTCCTGTGCGGCGCTCGCATCTGCAGTTTCCTGCGCGCCGGAAACAACTCCCACCGAAGTCCATGGGCGTGGCGTCGGAGTCCTGTAGTCGTCCCATGCTCACGGGGAAACGGCGGAAGCAGCACGGGCGTCGGGAGAATTGGCGGGCTCCTGAACGTCCCGCGCCACACCCGTTTCCTGCGTGCGGGAAACAAGCATGGAGGGCCGCAGCCGCGGCATTTCATCGTCCTCCAGCAGGGCAACTGCGAGAGCAGCGACGGTGGAGACGACGTCGTTGAGACGCTTCTTCCTGCCGCGGCGTTCCTTCCTTGGCGGCGGCGGTGAGACGGGCTCCGGTTCCGGCTGCCGCGCCGGCGTCCACACTTCGGCCCCTTCCATCACTGGGGCTTCAGCACCCGGGGCTGCTTGTGGGATCAACTCGCCCTCTTCTTTGTCCGAAGATGACTGGGTGAGCGCTCGTCGCTTAGTGAGCATAATTGCTAAGTATTTTTGTAAGCTAGCTACACCCAATTAATAAACCACTTCTGATGCCAGTGTAGTGTATGTTGACTGAGGTGCACACACACTGCTGTAGGAGGCAACGCATTTATTAAACAATTCACTGTACACCGGATTCTGATAAGTGTGGCTAACTTGTCATAGGCTGCTCACTATATCGCGTGTGTGATAACTCTTGATCCCCGTTACACTCCCCCTTTATCTCTTGGCCCCCGCCCCGCCCCTTGCTTCCGGCCACATGTCCTTAACTCCTCCAATCGAGGCACCGCTTAAGGTCACGTGCCCTTGACTCCTCCAATCAAGGCCCACTTCCGGTTACGTCCCCTTAGCTCGTCCAATCGAGGCACTGCTTTCGGCCACATGTCCTTAACTCGTCCAATCGAGAACTGCTCCCAGTCACGTGCCCTTAGCGCGTCCAATTGGAGCACCCAGCGCTCAGCGCCTCTCCAGCACTGTAGCTGGCGCGACCCACATAGACATCTGTGTCTCTACACTTACTATTATGGAGACAAAGGTGCCAGTGTGTGATGCTGGCCACCCACCCCCTCATTGCCCTGTCAGCCTTCACAGGTGCTCGCTAATAGCACCTGTCCCAACAGTCTTTTATGGCTATACAGGGGACGCTTGTCTTGTAATGTGTGTATTGTGAATAATGTATGTCTGCAGAATCGATCGCATGGAGAAGAGGCCCTCAAGACAGCCTCGTGCTAAAAGGCACCAATGCGACCAGTGTTCATGCAGAACAGATCGTAGTAGACGTTTGAAGAACACACACACGTGCGAAAATTCCTTCAAGGAAACCTGAAGGGGCATGAGAAGATCCACAAGGAGAAAGTGAAATCGACTTGTGAAAGT
>CM025681.2:995794-1038119 GCA_014621495.2 Entosphenus tridentatus | reverse complement strand
TGGCGCTTTCCGCCCTTCCTCGAGGTTGATTGCTTGACGTTGCTCGTCACTCTTTCTCTCGGGTTGCAGCTGCTGGTTGGAGCTGGCACTCAATGTAGAATAAACTTTTTGCGATACTTCGTCTTTCAGCTTTGAACTCGCATTCGGTGACACGTCGCTACTCTGCAAACCTCGCCATCCTTGGTTGATTGCGGGGCCCAACCCGGAGCCTGCCGCTTGCAGTACTGAAAATGTGTGTGTCGTGTCCTTGTTTATGTGTGAAATTCTCTCCCCTCGGCTTGCCTTCTCACAAAGGACCGGAATCCCTTTGATTTCGCTCTTTGCTGTGGGGGCAGTTGTTCGTCCGGTGTACGTGTGTGTATGTGTATGTTCTGATTTATTAAGCAATCTGTTAAGTCTCACCATAAAATCCTGGTTCCTCTCACCCTCCTCAAGCCACCTTTTCATCAGTGGAAAATAGATGCTCCAAATTGCCCCTCGGTGTTTTCCTATTTTTTTTCAATTTCTGTAATAATTAATCTGGAAGAAGGGAGGGGTTCCTTTTGCCCAGTTGCATTCTCCCCCCCTCTTCCCTCGTGGCTGGGTGTTACATTTTTGTCTCTCTCAAAGAGGGGCGCAGTCTCTGCCTTTGTGATTTTATGGCCACCACGTGCTTCTGCAAGACAAAGGCGGTTGGGAGGCTCTCTCCATGGAATACATTTTATCTTGGTCATGTGTGATTGACCTATTTCGCCTTTCATCTCTTCTGGATGACCCTCGGTCTAATACTTCATAATTATTATTTGGTTTATGTTTCCCAAGATTTGTGATTTATCATCGTTATTACCACGTATATTCCTAGGGTTGTATTAACCTTTGTTCCCCGTCTGTATCCAGGGATCCATGCTGTTTATACTCGAGTTATATTTTGATATCCTGAGGTTAGAGATATAACTAAGTTTTCACTTAAGCTTTCTTGACTGCTGGAATTCATATTCCTTGGTTCTTTTGGTAAAGTCACGTAGATAACAAGATACAATACGAAACAATATGTGAGGTGAATAAGAGTAAAATAAGGTAAGGTTAATCTGGGTGAGTGTGTTGGCAGACTATGATGTCGACATTCTTGTCACTAAGTTCCGAACTTTTACCGTTGTATTAAAAGAAACGAAAGAGAAAAAAACTATTTTAAAAAAAGTTGCCTGTTCCGTTACCCCTCGTCCGGGGAGATTTGTGTTCCCCGCTGTTTTGGGTACGTGTTTTTGTTCTAAATTTTCTTGGAGTGATGAGTTGTTTCATCAAGGTTTGGCTCCTTCCTTCCTTCACGGTCGGGTTTTTATTACATTTCATGGCTTTTCTCCAGCTGCCTTCTTGTATGGCTTGTGAGGGCAGCGGAGTGAGGGGTCAGGGTGTTTTGTTACACCTTTTTTTGTGCTCCATGCTACACCCCGATTGATTATTAGAAAAAAAAATATTGGCAGAATTATTCTTAGTATTAATTTTGGAAAAAGGCCTATATATACAACTAGGATTAAGGTAAATGACATTTTTTGGAGCGTTGCATAATTATTTTATTCTTTTACTTTTGTAGTATTATGTATTTTTTTCCATGCTTTGAACTATCTTTTTCGGATGTTTCTATTGCTAGTTTTCTTTTTTAAAAGTTTATTTCATGAGTTATTTACCAGCGAAACATCACTTAAATTGTAAATGTTGTGGATTTACTCTCTAACACACCGGTGGGCTGAAGTAGTAACTAATTAGCACGTTTTTTACGTGACAAACCTTATTGGCTGTGTGGGTGGTGGAGGTTTACGACACATTTATGCTTACGCAACCTAACCCAAAACTATTAAGTTATTTACTTATGTACTTTGTAACACAATTACACTTCAATTGCTTTTGGTCTCAGCAAACAGCGATCGTAGAAGTGTATGCCGAGCCTCATGCACGGTAAACGAACATTCGGAAGTGACAGCTTTCTATTAACAATTAATATTTAAATGTTCCGTGGTGTTCCTAAACAATTGGATACAGTATGTGTTCTACTAGTTAAATTTTGGGTAGTGTTGAGGTAGATATTCGATTAAATGAAAAAATCGTAGAAAGTGCAGAGGGTACGTACACGGCCATCACCAGTGATGATTATCCTTTTTTCAACGGTTTTACTTGACTTCTGTGTCGTGGTCAAATCGTCAAATCTTGTAATCTACATTTCGTCCACTTCCTGTTTTCCAATCAATCCCTAATTTTGCACACGTACTCAGATCTGGTAACAATGCATGCCTGTATCAAAATCGGCATCAAATAATCAATTAATTGGCTCCTTGAAAACAATTAACATTTTGTATGGACGACTTATTAATGATATATTTGTGGTGCTCAAAAACGCCGCGGTCCCTAAACTCTGTAATCGGCTTGCCCAAGAAGCAGGCGCCACGTGTTTCAGGCACGCCTGCTCCATATCAACAAATTACAGGCACCCTCCACACAAACAAAAGTTGTACATTGAAGATTCATTTATAAAAGAACCTATTAATTCAAGTAAGCGTTGATGTGGGAGCAGGCGCCGCATCATTGACGTACTTCTCGACGGCGAGTTAAACGAAGTTGTGAAAAAAAGTTTCATGGTATGTCGTGGTCAAATCTTGTAATCAAAATGTCGTCCAGTTAGCGTTGTCCAATCAATCCCAAATTTGCACACGTACTGACATCCAGACACAATGCATGTCTGAATCAAAATCGCCATCATTTAATCAATTACTTGGCTCGTTTAAACAAATTAATATTTGGTATGGAAGCCTTATTCCACGAGTGCTATGAAAAACAGGTTTTGTAAAAAAAATTGAAATGAATACCAACGTCGGAGTCGACACTTCGAAACTTGCCTGGAACACATTCTTTTTGTACTATTTAGGATTTTTTCCTTTAAGGTAAACAGTCACATTAAATGTGATGCAAAACCAGTCGGCCAACAACACAGTCAGACACTAACCTGGTTGACCACGTATTTCGTATTCAACTTCTGGGCTGAACATATTTAAATTGTATTTTATTTCTACATACGTGACTTTACCGAAAAAAACAACGAGTACAGTCATTTCTGCAGTCACGAAAGCTTCAATCCTGTTATCCCACCTCTACGGGGAGGCAGGCTTTACAATTCTGTCCTAAACGTGTTTGCCCTGTGTTGTCTTCTCTTCGTGTGTATCTCTCCGTGTTGCTATTTGCTTCGTTTTTTGTTTACCGTGGTCTGTCTCCGTTTCGTGGTTTTCCTGCCGTTTTTGCTCCTCCCCCCACCGTCCCCCTTTTCGTTCCCTATTGTTTTTCTCACGTTTTGTTTCTTTTCGCCCCTCCCCCCACGTCAGCATCCTATATAAACATTCCTGTGGAGGGAGCTGGTAGGAACGTTGGGTTGCTCGGTCAATGGTCCGGGTCAATGGCCCGGGTCAACGGCGGCGTGGTGTATTCCGCAAATATGCCCGACTGTGAGGGCGGCCACAAGCCGGCGTAAGTTGAACGTTGAGTTTTATAAGGGCACCACGGGGTGACCAGCCCCTCCCCACCCATCCCCACCCCTCCCACCCCCCACCCCGCGCCCCACCCAGCCCCTCCCTGCACGACGGACGGACACAATAATCCCTTGTGGGCTGGTGTAACCAGAGATTCCTACTAGTATAAGTCCCTGTACGTTATCCCTCCATGCGTCTTTCTGTTTGTGCCTCTCCATGTGTGTATGTCTCTTGATGTGGTGTTACTCTGGTTGTCCCTCTATGCTGCTCAAAGCTTCTTTCCCTCTGTGTATGTACCTCTGCTACCTTGCACCTCGTATCTGTTCGTTCTGTCTACGTTGGTATGTTCAGCCCAGAAGTTGAATACGAAATTTAGCAGTCTTTTGAAATACGTGGTCAACCAGGTTAGTGTTTGACTGTGTTTGTTGGCCAATTGGTTTTGCATCACATTATGTTTCTAAGGTTTGCTGAGTTTTCGTATCCCATCTTCTTCTTGTTCTTTGCCTCCGTGCAGTTTACCGTTATCTGTGTGCTGTGTGCTTGGTGTCCCCCTGTGTGTTCCCTTGCTGTGTTTTGCCCCATTTCCACCTGATAATGATCACTTGTGTTGTGTTCGAAACGTCGTGATTTATTTTAATTAAATTTTATTCATTAAAATTGTATTGTATTTCTACATACGTGACTTTACCGAAAAAAACAATGAGTACAGTAATTTCTGCAGTCACGAAAGCTTCCATCCTACGTTAAACGACGTCATCGTTTTCATGATGAAACACCAGAACATAACGTCCGATTGCAACGAGACCATCAACATCACATACAATCAAGAAATCAAGAAACACCAGAAGCTCGTGATGGTCGATTGCAATCTGTGCGTGAACACGTGACAATTCAGAGTTGCAGAAAGACTTGAAGCACGTGATGTCATATTAAAGCAAAATCGTCATTATCAATCGCAACATCTTCAAGCACTCAATGCTGACATGACAACATTTGACAATGCAATCAATACATTCTGTCATAAAATCTGTGAAGTCTGCACCAAATGCTCCTATCCAAATCAGATGTACAGAGTACGATGTAATGAAAATGCATTGCACTATCTACCAACCGAATTGACATCACAGCAAACATTGGAAATGTATTCACGTTGCAAGACACACATCAACAGTGACAAAAGAGCCGCACCGCCAAAAGCTCACTGGAATAATTTGGATTCTCGTGAAATTCCAGATGTGATTCCAGTCTTATTACAGCCATAACAACGTATATTATCAAGAGTTATACCATTTGTCAAGATCATCAAATTACGTGGAGTCTTCGGTCAATATGTCTTCCGTAGACAGGTAGTGCTCTTTGCTATGGACATCGTTAAAGTTAGTGACACACTTTCATGAGCAATGGATAATTCTGCAATGGTTGTCATCACAAAACATCTGGAAAATCTCAACATCACAAGAGAATTCTCTATAAATCGGGAACAAGTTTACAATGCACTCAACTGCCTAATTCAAAACAATCCACTTTATCGGGATGTAACAATGAAGAAGCAAACATCGCTGATGTACATTCAGTTGCTATTCCTGCACAACAACCAGTGGAACAAAATCAGCCGCAATAACCTGCTAATGCTTACATGGCAATTAATGAAAGATCTAGAATTGTTCGCGCTGCATGGCATCAAGCAAATGAAGATGTTTTTACATGTGGCAATGCAGGTGTTCTATGTTGTGCAATGGTGTTGGCAAATATTGTAAGAGCCGCTATACTGCCACCAAGCATGGACCACAAACACATTGAACGTAAACTTGATTGCGGGTCATGAAATGTATGAAACCATTCCATTGGTCAAATTTGACAATCTAGGATATCCAATGACGGCAAATGGATCTCTGCAAGTCAAACATTTTGATGTCATAAGAAACGACTTCATTATGTTCAACAACTCATTCTCAATAGCCTATGTTGAGCAAACACTACTCGTTGGAAGTCTACAAGACTCGGTCAATGAAGGCGATTCACAAGGAATCACTTTGGGCGATGCATTTAATGATTTGTTCACAAATCATCAGGCTGGCTTACTAATAACAGGATCCAAATCACTAGGAATTATGCATTACGATAACAAATTCTACTTCACTGATTCACATTCATGTGGTCAGAAAGGTGCACCGGCAGGCAATGGCAGAGCATGCATAATTGAGTGTCACACAATTTAAGAACTTGAACGAATCTGCAGACGATCAACAGGATCAAGAAATGTTCATTTCACCATCAACTTCATCGAAGTTAATAAAAAATATTACATTGCCGATCCAGGAATGCGAAAAGAAGATTCCTCAGCACGTCTGCGATCGGCAATGCAAGAAAATGCCTGTACAAACATCAGTCATGGCTTCGATAGATTGTGATCAGCCAAATGTGGAAGATGAATACGAAGTCTCTGATAATACTCACGGAATAAGGCGTAAAATAACCAACAACATTCTGAACGAAGCACATTAATTCAAAGCTGAAGAGTTTGCATGGTTCTACCTCTTCCCAAAATGAATCAATGGACTCAAAGAAGTAAGACCTATCAGAATCACTCCATTGGACTAATTTCAATTCAGAAGTCTGCGTAGTGATACACGATTTCAACGCAACGACTACCTCTTCTTCGCATGATCAATGTTCGCGTTTTATCGCATCCAATCTAACATCTCACCTTGTGGAAAGAAGGTTCAAGGACAAGATGCTAGAGTAGAAGATCTTTACCTCTACCTTAACAACCTTCGAGGATCTGCTGCATATTGGCAAACAGTGCTGAATGAATTAATCGGACAAATACGTTCAATAGGACCACCAACATACTTCGGGACATTCAGTTGCAATGATTGAATTTGCCTTGATATGCGCAATTCACTCTTAGTAGCTGATGAAAGACCCGATGAAGATCCAAATGAATGCCATACGATTGATCGAACAGTATCCTGTCATAGTCACTCGACACTTCATTATTCGATTGAATGCACTTATGAAATTATTGACAAATAATCATGAAGTGTTTGGTGGTCAATTGAAGGATTACTGCTGGCGAATCGAGTTCCAAAATCGTGCAAGTCCACATCTACACATGCTTGTGTGGATATAAGATCATCCCTCATTCAATATACCTTAGGGAATCAATAAAATTGATCATGTGTGCACAGCAAAAAAGTCTGACGGGAGTTCTGAGCTATATGAGCTCGTTAAAAATTGTCAGGTTCACCATCATACAAACACATGCAAGAAGAATGATTAGGACTCATCAATAGCGTGTTGCTTTAAATTTCCACAAGTTTGTGATGAAACCCGCATCGTCTCTGAAACATCTGATAACTTCATTACATTTTAAAATTCCTTTAATTTTTATAACTTTTCAAGACCGAATAAATACATTTTCCTGGCAGAGCAGCGCTACTGCGTTACGCACGGGAGTTGCTGGCGATATATTACTTCGTCCAGCAATACCGTCCCTACCTCTATGAACGCAAGTTCGAGGTGCGCTCCGATCACGCGGCTCTGCAGTACGCGCTGCGTGTTGAACAGCCGTCAGGTCAGCTTTCCCGTTAGCTTAAAGTCCTTCAGGACCACGTGTTTGTAGTTTCCTATAGGAAGGGCGTTAGGCACATAAACGGTGACGCACTGTCACGATTGCCACCGAGTGACCAGTGCGCGTGCATGTCGGGTGCGGGACGATGCAAGCCTGCTGATACAGTACCGCCCCGGTACTGTAGCCGACGCTGCACACACCGACACGGCTGATATGCAGGATCACAACCTCGGTCTCACCAACACCAAGTGGGGGTGAATCCAGGCGGAGGAGGCCTCTCTCCTCCCAATCAGATGCCGTGTTAAGGATTCCGAGGATGGCGGGAACTGACGGGTCTTATCCACGATGATTCTCCGGGAGAGCCTAACGATGAAATGAGATGGGGAACTGCAAAAACAGTGGTCGTTCCCACCATTTTGCGAGGTAAATAGATCTGGGCGACACACGAACTGGTTGATGGACCTCCAGGTTCAAAAGACCTTGTCCACTCTTCGCCTCAACTTTTTCTGGCCCAGCATGGCAGGAGATGTGCAAAATATGCTGAGGGGATGTACTGAATGCGCTCGCCGAAAGCCGTCACCAAAAATGGCTTGTCCCCCGTTGCAATCGATTTCAGTGTCCTGGGTGAATGAGCTCGTCGCTCTCGACGTGCTCGGCCCCTTTCGCACGACATCGCGGGGAAATAAATATTTGTTGGTGGGTGTGGAATATCTGTTACAATGGCCAGTGGCCGCGCCGGTGCCGAATCAGTCGGCTGCGACCATCGCAGACGTTTTCCTCCACGGGTACGTCTTGGATACGGGAGCCCCGGAACACCTCAGATCAGGGCCCAACTTTTCATCAAAATTGCTCAAGGAAGCGTGTGACCGGTTGGATACCAAGAAGTTCCGCACCTCGCTCTATCACCCACAAACTGACGGTATGGTGGAACCTCAACAGGACCCTGACATCAATGTTGTCAGCAGGTTTATGTGGAACAAAGCGACTGGGACCTGCACGTCCCCGGTGTTCTTGCTGCGTACCAGGTGGCCCCTCACGCTTCCACCGGCTACTCACCGTTTTCCTCATGTACGGGAGGGAACAGGATCCGCCAATTTAAATTCAATTAAATCCAGGGCTGCGGAGTAAGACCATGTTCGACCCTGTACGCCTTACCCTCCAGCACTTGGCTGAAGCTGAGGAAGCTTCCAAGCAAATTCGACCATATGCTAAGCTGCTAACAAGCGACGGGTCGGGGCCCGAGAAACGGGTACCAAATGGTCAGCAAGGGATAGGGCATGACTTCACTGCCCCCAGGTCCCGGTGGGAACGTCCCCCAAACTATGTAATCCTTGGCGGGCCCCCGTGGAAATTGTGGAGGTCAAGAGCCCACAAAGCATCCGCCTAAATCCCTTATGTTCACCTGACAGCATCCCCTCATCTCCACTACCTGAGGGATGTGTCGGGTGCGCCTGACTTAGCAACAGAATCCGGTGTACAGTGAATTGTTTAAAAAACGTGTTGCCTCCTACAACAGTGTGTGTGCGCGCCTCAATCGACATACACTATAATAGCAATGCTTATGCATCACACCAGGTACTAATTTTAGGCTGAGTCGACCTCGGGAAGTCCCAGGAATGGTTTAGATAATCATCACTGGTGGTGGCCGTGAGCGGGAATTTAACTCGTATCTCCGGGTTCTTAGTGCAGCACACCAACCAATGCATTACCGCTCCCCACATTACATACCCAGAGTACACTGACACACAATATACGGACTCATTACACACTTCAACAAAAAGTAAACCGAGGCAAAATATCCTGTTCATGCAATTGTTGATAGCCAACACCTATTAATGCTGGTATAAGACACAAGTATGCAGTGTGGCCAGAACCACACTCGGCTGTCATTGTCTCTCCAACGATGCTTACAAACTATTGGCCATGAATGGGAATGAAACTACATGGAGTTGGTCACAGTGCATGAACCACTCCACCGCTACTCCCCACATTACCCTCTCGCATGTACAGAGACACAATGATACAGCGACGGTCTATAGACGGCCAGAGATAACGGCGGTCGGGCGTGGTTCTGGCCACCCCCCCTTGTGTATTATGCCGACCTTCATAGGTGATCGAGAACAACACTTGCCCCAATAGTCTGTTCAAGCTGTAGGGTTCATATTTTTATTTCTTGTGTGACGTAGTGGAGTTTGCATGTTCTTCCCCCATGTTGCATGGGATTCGTCCAGGTTTTCTGGTGTCTTCTTGCAGCTAAGCCCATAAACAACATAGCTGGTTTTGTCCAAAAGATCCCACTGCTGAAATAATTTCCCGGATACTACTCAATTGGGGTTACATTCAGTAAAACTTCTCCCAAATGCAACAAACTTGTTAGGACCCTCCTGATAAAGTCTTGAAACTCAGCGAGGATCTCCACCGTCAGGTAAAGCAATAACCCAGGCTAGGTCAAATTATATGAGAAAGCAGGCAAGTTCAGCAGGCAAGCCCTGCATGGCCAAGCCCCACATTATTGTTTTCATATTACAACCTGGACATCGATTAACAGTTACTAAATTGATATTCACAATATAGGCGAGGCTTTCCTGGGTAAACATACGTAACAAAAGTGTTAATTATCAGGCCTGCCTGCTGAACTTGTTTTAATATCTTTGTGTCTGATATAATTTATCTTAACCTGACATTATTTTATTCATTTTACACCTGCTGGCTGGACAAATACACATTACATGAAGTGCAATATAAAGTATGGAGAACACAAGACCATGGAAGTGCACAAACTAGTCCAGAGCCCAAATATGAAGTAGCAACCAAGACAAAACAGCGATAGAGATAAAAAAAAGATGGACATAGTATTGCAGTGATTTGTAAAGGGTATGGATGAGCTCGAAAAATATCCCCACCAGCAAGAAATGATTGCTCCCTGGATCTGCCTGAGCTGCACCTTAACTCAAAGCCAGTTCGTCTCATCTCTTGATAGGTGCTTCAGTATTAACCACCACACCTGCCCGTCTTGGCTTGTGATAAGTTTGCTGTGCTCTACAACCAGCTTGTCTAAGTTAAGCTCATCTCATCACCTAATTGGCATGACAGGATTACCACCTGCATGTTCTGGCTCATGACTAGCCCGCACCCAGCTTGCCCTAGCTGAAGCTCAGCCTATTTCGTCGTCCAGTTCGATGCGGCAGTATTACTGCCTGTCCAACTAGCCACTGCACCTGCCCATCTCGTCCCATCACGTGCCCACTGTGGTTTGTGCCCAGTCCATCCAGACGCTGTTTGTCTCATCACCTGGGCTTCTGGTGTATGAACCTGGTTAAGGTATCGCAACGCAAGCAAATATCGGTTTACACCCCTTCACCACGTATACTTCAGTGTCTGGAGTCTTGCCTCTGGTGATTTAGTTCATGACCAAGTCACCACTGGAGCCGAGTGCACTTGCCGATGACTGGTTCAAGGTGTCAAGATGGGCTCCTATGGAGGAGGTTCATGAATGGACGCTCCTTGACACTTAAGAGGCAGTCATCCTCCAGCAACAAAGGGCAGAGAAGCAACGCTCACAATAACAAGCAGAGAGCAGGGCAGATAAACAGCACCGCTGTGGCACAGTGGGGAGCACAGGTGGTGAGTCTGCCAGTCATCTCAGTCAATCCATGGCACCTGGGTCTGTTACGTGATCTACCAGAGGGCCTTTCACATTTCACGTGGCCTTAAAAGTGCACCTAGCATGGTACATAAACTGGAGAAATTCCATGTGTAGCCGGCCCACCCTGTCCTCCCGTGAATCGTAACGAGGGGAAAGGTCGGCCAAATAAACAATGAAGCTCAGAGAAGATGAGCAGATACTCTGCATTGTTGTCCTCCTGAGAACTGGGTGACTCCACTGCAGATGGGCACCAGAGGTTTGTTAAACGGAAATGCTTTATTTCAAAGTGTTCTTCCGAGGAGCATTTGCATATCTGCAATCATTACCAAACATATCCCTATCACCTTCCACGTCACACAACACCTCAGAGCAGTCCCTCAGCACGGAATCTACCGCAAATATAAATTATAAGCTGCTTTTAAAATTCAACAACATTTAACATCTTATTTAACAATAAAATTGTAAATATTCCACATCAAACATATGCCTAATATATATGTAGTGCCTCCTAAATGTGCTACATTCCATAACAATATTGCATTAATAAAACAATACATATATTAATAAAGCAATAATACGTAAAATTATAGTAATATGTACATTTGGGTTATTTAACTGACAAAAACCATGAAAGCTTTGTTTTGAATTGTGACTGGAACCTATGCCAAAACACATTCTGCTCGCCCCATTAACTCAATGTCAGGCTAAATCCGTATGCCGGCCATTTTGTGCATTTTAAATGCACAACAATACTAAATGTAATGAACTATCACAAAACAACTTAAATTTTCATCATCAAAGCATTCTAATTGTCTTCCTATTATGCTTATCTATTGATTCCAGTTGGTTATAAAAATAAGCAAGTTATTAACACCTGTAAATATAATGATAATTGGCTTTTTACCCTTTTATCTGGCAACAAAACTGACACCTTTTTTTACAAGGAGTCATATTTGCATTGACCACACTACCTGCGGTCGGAATGCAAACAAAAAAACACAACTCTGATAATGTATGCACTGTCCTTGAAATTGATTGGTTCACACCTGAGACAGCTTTTCTGAGAGCCAAGTCTCACATGGTGTTGGACCAGATGACGCCAAAAGGCGCACTGTGTTTTTTTGTTTGCATTCCGACCGCAGGTATTGTGGTCAATGCAAACATGACTCCTTGTAAAAAATAAATAAAGGTGTCAGTTTTGTTGCCAGATAAATGGGTAAAAAACTAATCATATTTTGCTACTGGCAAAGGAGGTTCCAATGGTGTAAGTTGAGCGTCTTTCAGAAGGCCTGAATCAAAAAGTTATAGAAAGTGGAGCCCCGCTTCCACTCCCAGTGGAGGAAAAAGGTTGATACAACCGGTTTACAAAAATTGTCGACACACCCTCCCACCCCAAAATGTGTGTCGGCGTATGTGCCCCCCCCACTTCACGCGTGAATAGCACACAAGTGTTGCAATCACATTGACCCCTCTAAGGAAAGAAACAGGAGGACTTCTCCACAAATCTGGCTGTCTCCTGATGAAGATAGTTGTAATTACTGGCAAAACATTGTACTCAGTCAATGTTGTGGCTTGGCTGTCCAACATTTTGCTGTACTCGTCACGAATTGGCATGTTCTGTTTACGTGACAAACCTTACTAATTGGCAGTGTCGGTTGGTGGCTCGTTTAACGACATACTTATATATTTACGCGATCTAACTAAAACAACCTGTATTATGGGTATTGGTTGCGAAAGGCTGTTAACTTTCGCATCCCCCCCCCCCCGGCCGCCCCCCAAGAAGATGACGTCAGTGGGGGCAATGGGCAAGACGCCAAGCACCAAGAAGCCCTTCGTAGGCGCTAGAGTAAGGCAGCCTTAGGTCGGAGAAATTCTAATATTAAACTTCACGTGAAAAAAACGGCAAACAATAGAACTGGAAAAAAGTGAACGTATCATACCTGTAATCATTACCAAACACAAACCCTCCACGTCACACAGTACCTCTTGATGGGATTTAGCACCAGTGTTCATTTTCTACACCCAATTATAACCAATTTATATATTGAAATATTACTGGTAGGAACCTCCTGGTTACACCAGCCCACAGGGGATTCTTGTGTCCGTCCGTCGTGCAGGGAGGGGAGGGTGGGGAGGAGAGGATGGCAAGGTACTGGACGGGGAGGGGCTGGGTGGGGAGGGTGGGGAGGGGCTGGGGAGGGTGGAGAGGGGCTGGTCACCCCGTGGTGCCCTTATAAAACTCAACATTTAACCTACTCACGCCAGCTTGTGCCCGCCCTCACAGTCGGGCATATTTGCGGAATACATCACGCCGCCGTTGACCCTGGCCATTGACCGAGCAACCCAACGTTCCTCCCTCCGCAGGAATGTGTTTAATATCAACGTCTTCATTGTGAATATCTTCACCACCAATAACTCAATCAACAGTCAAACATTACCTAGTCCATGACTCGCATCGTAACAACTGCCCGATTACTAATCTAGTATATAATTACAATAACCCCCCCCCTCCGCCTCAAATCGTTGCACCTGATGAGTTAATGATGACGTCACCCTGCTGCTGCTCTATTTAAGACCGTGAGCCAGAGCAGAGCCTCACCATTCTGGCGAATTGCCCGATGATGTGGGATGCAATTACCAGCGAAACATCGTACTCAAAAATTGTAAATGTTGTGGTTTCACGCTTCAACACACGGGTGGGCTAAAGCAGTGAACTATTTGTCTTTTGTCAACGTGACACTTTTTCTTTGCTGATTGGCCGTGTCAGGTGGTGGAGGGTTACGACACATTTATAAATAACGCGCTCTAAACCCAAAAACGTTATGAACCATGGCTTTGGATTAACATTCAAATATTAATTTAAGTTGTATTTCATTTTCTATTTGAATAATGTAATCTCACCAGTTCACCTCAAATCTGAAATTGGGGTGCTCTGTACTTTGAATAGTCTACAGAGTTGGGCGTGGCATGCTCTGAACATTACCTCCACGTATAAAAAAAATACACCAGCACCTGGATCTCTGTAGCAATTACAGAAACATCACAGCTAAGCTCATACCAGCTACAGCAACTGCATGGCACACAACACGCCTTACTGCAAGTGGCATTCAGCGTCAAGATGCAGAACTTTACTCTCATTCGACACCTTTGGACTGCAACTCGCGACTGAGTGCAATGATACATTGCGTGCGATTGCTCACGTGAAAAGCCGAAGCTGGCTTCTTACACTATGCACTGTACACATAATATACATTACCATACAAACACACATTTCACCACACATCACAAAATTTACCACGAACCATTCACTGTGCACTGGACGCTACACTGCACTATAACCCACAATAACTACACTATGCAAGATGCGAGCAAAGCCATCAGGTGGGATTACAGTAGACTTGCAGACCCCTGCTGTTACCATCATATAAAATGAAAATAAGTAATACCAGGCTAAGACCAATTAAATGAAACCCAAAGGAATTAAAAGCGAAACAAGTGCAGAAAGTAGGTCTGACATGAACTTATTTTGAAATCATGAACATATATTTAGTGTATGAAGCCAAAAGTAAATATTACAAAAATGGTTACCTTTTCTTTTATTAAAGGGCTTTTAAAAAGCAATAAAAACAGATTGGGAGCATGCAGAAAAGCATGGCCACACCTGACAGCCACTGTAATAGTAATGCAAACAGTTATAATTAATACTTATTCATTTAATATGTAACCATCAAAATGCATTCCTAATTCGTGTTTTATAAGGCAGCATAATGCTTTGCACATATTTCACTTCGACACTCAATAACTGTATCTGTAGAGAAAGCTCATCTATGCTTGGATGACACCTAAACCCCTATGCATTCTTGAAATGATAGAATCCTGTGAATAAGGCGAATGCTATGGGAAATCGTCTCCAACTCCAGGTTACACATCTTCCAAGGTGCCATTTCACCCGTGCCGTCCCCTCCTACTCAGCTTTGTCCAAAAACTCCACCCACACCTCCACATCCACAAACTGCTGGGGATTGCCTCGCTCTCCCTCAGAATCAGAATGCTGCTCCTGCTTCACGCTGCCTCCATCCACTTGTAGATTGGGTCCTGGAGTTGAACCTTGATCTTCACATTTCACCGTCACTTCTTCACATTTCACTTCTTCACATTTCACTGTCACTTCTAGCTGTGTTGCCAAGTTGGAATTTTCTTCTGATTCGTGTTTCATGAGAGATGGGCTCATTGCAGCATGTTGACTTTCACAAGTCGATTTCACTTTCTCCTTGTGGATCTTCTCATGCCTCTTTAGGTTTCCTGATAATGTAAACTCCTTCCCACAGACAGTGCACTTGAAAGTATTCTCACCTGAATGTGTTGTCTTATGTTTCTTAAGAGATTTTGAATGAGCCATTGCCTTCCCATACACCAAGCTCTTGTAGGACCTATGCACTTGGTGTGTTCTCTGATGTACACGAAAAGTTTTTGAATGGGCAAATTCCTTCCCACACACAATGCACTTAAAGGGCTTCTCGCCTGTATGTGTTCTATTATGTTTCTTAAGATATGCTGACTCTGCAAATGCCTTACCACATACACTGCACTTGAAGGGCTTCTCACCTGTGTGTGTTCTCTGATGAATTTTTAGAGTTTTTGAATGAGCAAATGACTTCCCGCACACAGTGCACTTGAAGGGCTTCTCACCGGTGTGTCTTCGCTGATGAACACGAAGAATGTTTGAATGTGCAAATGCCTTCCCACACACAGTGCACTTGAAGGGCTTCTCACCGGTGTGTGTTCTCTGATGATTATGAAGAGTTACTGAACGAGCAAATGCCTTCCCACACACAGTGCACTTGAAGGGTTTTTCACCGGTGTGTGTTCGCCGATGAACACGAAGAATGTTTGAATGTGCAAATGCCTTCCCACACATAGTACACTTGAAAGGCTTCTCACCGGTGTGTGTTCTCTGATGAATATGAAGAGTTTGTGAACGAGCAAATGTCTTACCACACACAGTGCACTTGAAGGGCTTCTCGCCCGTGTGTGTTGTATTATGTTTCTTAAGATATTCTGACTCTGAAAATGCCTTACCACATACACTGCACTTGAAGGGCTTCTCGCCTGTGTGTGTTCTCTGATGAATTTTAAGAGTTTTTGATTGAGCAAATGACTTCCCACACACACTGCACTTGAAGGGCTTCTCGCCAGTGTGTTTTGTCTGATGTCTCTTCAAGTTACACATCTCATCTGTGCTGTATGGACACAGGATGCATTGGTGCCTTTTACTTCCAGCCTTTGCCGAGCCTCTCTTCTCCATGTGATTGATTCTGCAGATACATACATATTACACACAATATACAGGCAGACCTTGCTTAGTGCGACCCTTAAGAGTGCCGATTTGTTACAGCGGTCTTTGTCCTGGATATTTTTGTTCTTAATTTTGTTTAGTTTACAAAGTGCTCACGAGTGAGAACACGAGCAGCACAAGAAAATGAACCCGGCCCCATTGTTCACTCGGCCAATGAGAGCGACGCATGCTCCAAGCCAAACAGACCCCACACCCCCCGCGATTTAATTATCACGATTCGTGGTCGTTATTATGTTTAAAAAATGACTCGTTTAGCCAGTTGAGAACTCACACGACCAGGATAGAGTTTCAGTCACCACCTAAAAAAACCTCGCCACACAAATTTAGATTGAGGGATTCCCTAAGATCGGGGAGGTCCTGAAGCCTTTCTCTGAGAACGACCCGGACTGGAAGCGTAGCAGCTCCTTCAACCTTGTCTCCCTCCACTGACTTGTAGGATTAGTAAAGTAGAATGCACTCGTAAGTATAGTACATAATACTGATGTTATAAAACAATATTTTTACTAAATGTTTAGAATCTGTATTATTATTAGCGCTATTACCGGTACCCAGATGAAGCCGTCATTATACTAAATATATAACATTGTCAGGAACGAATCCCTATGGAGTATACAATGGGTTTATGATGACCCCTTGTAGCGCTGATCGGCACTCGATTCTCCAGGAACAACGCATCTGGAGGAGCGCTAAGCGAGCTTTGGGTGTAAAGGGCAAGGGCACCCACACCGACTGTGGAAGCTACTGGTCAGTCTGCCTCCTCACTAAGTGACAGGGCAGGTTTTGCCCACTCACTGTTCAAGCAGGTTAGACCCACTGCCGTGCAAACTCACCAATCCAGCATTCCAGGTTCACCACTCTGGTCAAATGAAGCGGTCACCCTGATTAGTAAGAGAGTGGATAGATATAATTAAGTCCGTTTTGAAAACTCACCTCTTTAAACTGTGTGTGTGGGCGAGTGTGTGTGTTTGTGGGCCAGTGTGTGTGTGGGTGGTCGTGTATCGGTTAACGCGCTGTGCTATGAACCCGGCGACCCGGGTTGGATTTCCCCTCAAAGCCAACACTAGTGACAAATATCTGAACTGGTCTTAGGCCTCCCCTAGGTCAACTCGGCCTCAAATGAGTACCTGGTGCGATGTGTAAACATCGCCACTAGGGAGACAGGCAGGCTGGGCGTAGTGCTGGTCACCCACCACTTCGTGTGCCGTGCCGGCCTTCATAGATACTCGCTGACAGTGGGTGAGTGTGTAAGTGTATGAGTGGGAGCGTGTTGGTGGGCGAGTGTAATGTTGTCATGCTTTGATCTCATTCCGACTAAAAGCAAACGTCTGGGCTGGTATCGTCCGAATATTCCAGTGGTGAAAAGCGGCCTGCAGATTACTCAATCGGGAATACGCGCAAAAGCATCCCCCCACCCCCCCAAAAAACTCGACGATCCTGAACTAGAGTATGGAGGCTCTGAGAGGTGAAGTAGTCAGCCAGGTGAAGACAAATTAAACTTAAGAGAATCAAAGCAAAGTCAGTCAGGCAAGGGCAGGAGGCAAGGCCTGCATGGCTCGGCCCCACGTAGTAACGTTACAACCTGGACACCGATTCCATACTTGCCGCTACTCAATTGCTATCGCTACGAGAGAGAGAGGGAAGAAGCGAGGCTGTACCTGGGTAAACAACAACCAACATCACGATGTGAACTTCTCACCTCTGATCCGAGAGAGTTGCGCGCACAGAAGCAGCTCCTGGGAATCTCGTGACATCACACGGAAGCACGCAGCGGGAGAGATGACATGACGTCACTAGCACTCACACCTCCCCTCAAGTTAACGGGGATGTGTATGAATAAATTATGGTAATGAGGCGTGCCCATATATGGAGTGATTGGGCGTGGCCGCACAATTAATGGGTAAATTACGTTAATGAGCCGCCAGTGGTATTTGTTTTATTGCAGACTCAACATACAACGTCACCCCGGGCCTTTGAAGTTAAGGGAATAATAAAAGTAAACACTAATTCGTAAAAATTGGTTCTGCTGAAACAGACGTTTTCAGTTTAATTTACTAGGTATAAGCGCATGAGCCATGTGGCTCTTGACTCGGGTGCAACCGCAACAAAACAAAAACATGAACAAGAAACATCTTAAAGTGACTACACGAAACAGAAAAATCGTGGAAAAACAGCCTTCCAGAAAATACCATATTTCAACGCTGTGTGCAAAAATCCCAGTGGGATGCAAGTCAAACAATAACATCCATAAGACAATGTAGACTAAAGTTATCAGGCTAACTCTGTACTACAACAAACAAACATGGCTAAACCAAAACTTTTCAAAATCACCAAAATAAACTCATAGGAACTGCGATTCAAATTTAACAATAAACGATATACATAACATGTACGATCAAACTTTGCAGCCTTATTTGGCTGCATGAGTCACTCCATAACAGCAGGAGTATCAGTAGCAAAATCAACATTTTTCAATACACCTTTAAAGATCAGCGGACTATAATCAAAACTCAAGATCATACTTTGCAGCGGTCATCCGGAATGATACATATGATTTCAGACCATTCTGAATAGCAGTGGCAGCTAGGGGTGTACAACTCCTCTAGAGCAGTTTTGAGTGAAGATCTCACAGGTAGTGATCCAAGTTGCAGTTAATTGGCGATAGCATTCCAGACCCTGGGGGCATCAATAGCAAAGGCCCTTCCTCCAGTATTTGTACGGCAATAAGGAACGTGAAGCTGGTGAATGAGAATTTGTTCTTCGAAACAGTGAGGAGATACAACAGTTAGTCTGCTGATTTTTTTGTAAGTACATCGTGAATAAATAAGATCTGATGCACAAGCCGTTGATCATTAAGAGAAGTTAAGTTTGACCAAATATAGAGATCGCAGTGGTGGGTCCTATACGGGCAGTTCAATGCAAATCTTAAGGCCGAGTGATAAATTGAGTAAAGCTTCTTCAGTAGAGTACTCATGGTCTGCTGGTTTATATACGATGTCACAGTTATCAAGTAGAGGCAGTACGGTAGCTTTTATCAATTCCAAGCAGAACATAGGGGGGAAGCAGTGCTTGTGTCGATACAGAATATATTTTTTTATTTTGTATTTTACCAATATAAACAATGTGATCTTGAAAATTCAGTTTTGAATGACAGTCGCGTCGGGAATAAACTCTAGCATAAAATACCGACCTTGCGTGGTTTCTGTGGGTGTGGAGAGAGCGTTGGGTGGTGTGAGTACGCGCCTAAGTGTGGTAATCGGCGCGCATTCACTGATAAACGATCGTGGACGGTCGGTGCAGGCGTGAATCACGGGTGAAGTAAGAGAGGTAACCTCGATTCGATTGCCGTTGCGATTGGGCCACACTAACCACGCGCGTTTGCGCAATGGATTGACGCACGAGTATCGTCAGTAATAGCTCGCCATAGTGCGGGGAATTGGCGCGTGAATAACTTCATCAGCGCGACCATTTTACCCGGGTTTTGCGCGAAAATCCTGGCGACTACGCCAGAATCCCGTCGACGTTCCTCCGTCATTTTACCCGGGTTTTGCACGCGAATCTTACCGACCTTCATTCGCCATTGTGCCCGGGTGTTTTGCGCAAATCCCGCGAACATTCCTTCATCATTTTCTGGTGCTTGAGCGCGGGTGCTTGTTTACTCCGCGCATTTTACGCAGTAGGTTTTCGTGGCGACGTTCACCTTAAGGGTGTCGGCAGGTGCGAAATTCAACCACGTGGTTGTGGTGGTGGTTATTGTGGTGGTGGTTGTGGTGGTGGTTGTGGTGGTTGTTATAGTGGTTTTGGTGGTTGTTATGGTGGTTGTAGTGGTTGTTGTGCTGGTGGTTATTGTGGTGCTGGTGGTGCTGGTGGTGGTGGTGCTGCGCCGCGCCCGCGCATATTCATACGGCTATTTTAAGCTCGTGCATGTGGCGGCTAAGAGGTGCGGGTGGCTGCACGTGCACGAGTGTGGGCAGTGGCGTGCACGGGCACGCACGTGCAAGGAGTCTTCTCCAAACATTTGGGGGAGTGTACGCGGGGAGTGTGTGTGGATAACCCCGGGTGGCCGAGAGCCAGCCACTAATCATGCCTCACAGGGAGAACGCGGAGGCAGCGAGGCCGAAGACTCGAGCGGCAGCAGCGCGGAGAGAGGAAGGGGAGGTGGAAGGGGGTGAAGGGTCGAAAAGCAGCAGCCCTCACACGAGTGAGGAGTCGGGGGGCAGCAGCTCCCATAGGTGACTGCCTTTATTTTAATTCTACACTCAATGACTTAATATTACATGAAGCTCATCTCTGATTGCATGACACCGACACCCGTATGCATTTTTTAAATGACAGAAGCCTGTGAATAAAATAATACTTTGGAAATTCCGTCTCAAACCCCTGGTTACACATCTTCCCAGATGCCATTTCACACGTGCTGGCCCCTCCTACTCAGCTTTTTTCAAAAACCCCACCCACACCTCCACATCCACAAACTGCTGGAAAATACCTCACTCTCCCTCAAAATTGGAATTATCCTTCTGCTTCACGCATCCTCCATCCACTTGTAGATTGGATCCTGGAGTAGAATCTTGATTTTTACATTTCACCACCACTACTTCAGATTTCACCATCACTTGTTCACATTTCACTATCACTTCTGGCCATGTTGTCAAGTTGAAATTTCTTCTGGTTCTTGTTTCATGAGAAATGGGCTCATTGAAGCACGTTGACTTTCACAAGTCGATTACACTTTTTCCTTGTGGATCTTCTCATGCCCCTTTAGGTTTCCTGATAATGTAAACTTATTCCCACATTGCACTTGGAGGGCTTCGCGCCGTGTGTGTGCTCTGTTTCTGCTTCAAACGTCGACTGCGATCCGTTCTGCATGAACACTGGTCGCATTGGTGCTTTTTAGCACGAGACTGTCTTGAGGGCCTCTTCTCCATGCGATCGATTCTGCAGAAATACATATACATTATTCACAATACACATGTTGCGTCGTAATAAGGCGCTGTGTGCAGCTGACCCACCACGCTCACGGGCCGACAGGCGTGGAAGCTGAGGGGGAGGGGGACCCCCCCCACCACTCCCTAAGACCCCTTAAGATAAGACCTTTTAGAAGGTTCTAGGGGGGGGGGGGGCGTGAGGGGAGGGGTGATCCCAACTTGGGGATAAAAGGGCAGCCCTCGGGACGATCGTGGCAGTTCTCACCAACTCACGCTCAAAGACATCTGAAGACCTGAAGACTGGGACAGCACCTGGGGACGTTCAACCGAGGCTCTCATTAGAGACGGTTGTAGTAGACCCGAGGTAGCGCAGGACACCCTGGGACCCTCTCCGAGGCTCTCGCTAAGCCAGGGTTGAAGCGTAGCTGGCGTGTAGCGTAGCTGGCGTGTAGCGTAGCTCGGCGTTTAGCGTAGCTGGCGTGTAGCATAGCCCGGAGTGTGTAGTAGTGTGTAACAGAGTCCTGTTCAACAGAGTAGTGTTTAACAGAGTGTTCAGAGTTGTTATAGTAAACGCGTTGCCTCCAGCAGACGTCTCTGTGTGGTTAGTTCTAGGACACAACCCACACATTACAAGACAAGGGACCCCTGTATAGACATAATAGACTGTTGGGACAGGTGCTGTTAGCATGCACCTGTGAAGGCTGACAGGGCAATGAGGGGGTGGGTGGCCAGCATCACGCACTGGCGCCTTTGTCTCCATAATAGTGTAGTGGCATCGTTGAGCGCTGTATGCGATTGCCACTACTTACAGCCTGTAATAACGGCCTCGAATCTACAGGGGGCTGAAGGGAGTCTAATGGTGATGAGTGAGGCCGTTGGCCGAAGGTAAACCCCAAGGTAGCTCGGGACCGGAGGTACGGACCCCCAGGAGGGGGGCTGGAGGATAACGTCACTCCCCAGGCCCCTCCAGATGGTTTCAGAAGAGAGGAGTGGCTAGGGGCGGAGTGAGCCAGGAACTGGTAAAAAAGCCGGACCCCTGAAGGGGACAGGCAGTCGTCGTTTACCTGAAAACCGAAGAGCCACCCCGGTGTCCTGGAGCTGCCACCTGGAAGACCCGAAGCAAAGAGCCTAAAGGGCAGAACCTGAACCCTTGGCTAGGGTCGGTGCAAAAGCTTAACCAGTGTAGGGTCAGAGCGTAACCAGTGTAGGGTTAGAGTGTAACCAGTGTGAGGGCAGAATATTCTGGAGGAAATACCTCTTTAGTGTATCAGGTGGAAGGGGCTGTACCCCTTTGTATTATGTACATGTTAAATAAATATGTTGCCTCCAGAAGAGAGAAGTCTCCTCAAGTTTGTACCAACTACATTTGGTGCCAGAAGTGGCCAAGATAGTTATTGCTTAGCTAGTGTGAGCTATGGAGACAAGGAGTAAAACCGTACGGACCTGGTCTTCAGAAGACGACGCAATAGCACAGGGAATGCAGACCCACGAAGATGAGGGAGAAGCGCCGCCGGCCGTGTAGCATGCCGTCTAGCCGCTTGGCGGTTCGCCGTCATCGGGGAGTGCGCTCTGGGTGGCGGACTCGAGCCTCACCGAGCTCCTGCATGCTGTGGGGTCCCTGCTGGATGAGATACATCGCGGGGAGCTGACGGCAGAGGATGGGGACGTGGAGCCGCGCGGGGCTGCAATTCCCACCGCCACTCCCAGGACTCCCGCCGACATTTAGAATCTCCCGCCGGAACTTCCCGTCAATCAGGAGCCGCCGCATCATCATCGCCATCCCGCCAATCAGTAGCTGCTGCGTCATCATCGCCATCCCGCCAATCAGGAGCTGCAGCGTCATCATCGCAGCGACCGAGTAAAGGATCCGACATGTTGTGCGGGGAGAGCGACACATCTCCCGCCATGTGTGGGGAGGAGTAGCGCCCGGCTGCAACCGTCCCTTCGCGACAGCAACGCCTGCCCATCCTGACAGCATTTTCTGCCGCCGGGGGTGACTGGGCTGCTTTCCAGTGGCGCTTCCTCACCAACGCTGCAATGGCAGGTTGGTCCAAAGGAGAAGTGCTCCGAGTTCTCCCAGCTGCCCTCGACGACGACGATCTTGCTGCTTTCATCGCCATCCCGCCAGCCGAACGTGCCACCTTACAGCTGGCGATGCAACAGATGGCCGCTATTTACGGACCATCAAGCACCCACCATCGCTTCGCCGAGCGGAGGACCAGGGACTCTAAAACACCCCTCACCTTCCACAGCGCTCTGTTGGCGTTGGCAAAGTCCGCCTACCCCAGGATGGACGACGAGGGAATCCACGCGCTGGTGATGGAGAAGCTGTTGGCGCTGGCATGGGAGCTTCGTGTTGTCGTCCACATGATCGACGACACAGACCTGTGCTCCCTCCAAGTGGCACGGAGCGTCCAAGCCCACCTGCTCCTCCAGCGAGAGACGGGGCTGACAGCGTGTGCTGCGGCCGGTGAGGTGCGCAGCGCTCCTGAAGATCCAGCTCCCGCTCAAGTCTTCACGTCCGCTCCTGACAGGGGATGGAGGAAGGACGACCGGCCACGTCGGGACGCCGATCACACTCGGCCCTTGGTTACACCTCATACATCTCACCGCACTGGGTCAGGGTCGGGTCGTGCGTCGGTTCACGGGGCGACGGAATGTGTTCCGGAGGACTGGCCACTCCGACCCAGTCAGTGGTAAGAGTTGGTCCAGAGGGTGGTCGACGCAACCGCATCGTCGTCCGTTGTTATGGGCTCCATAGAGGGTATCCAGTTCTGAACGCTCGTCGACATGGGTGCGTCAGATATCATTATTTCAGAGCTTATTTTCAACATTTTGCCAGAAAAATGTCCCTCTCTGTGCCCCTTTGAGGTTCCGTGTTTTGCCGCCAATGTGGGTTTATTGGGGATTATCGGCCAAATCACCGCAGAAATCTGTATTGGGGATATCAGATTGTCAGGGCCGATTCTGGTCTCGTTATCCCTGGCCATGCCGTGTTTGTTGGGCACAGATTTCTTGGGTAAAATGCCGATTAAAATTCTCGTTGATTGCGGATGCATCGAGCTGCTGTCAGGTCTCCGATTAGCGTTCCTGCCATCTTCCACCCGGCTGTGCGCGGCAAATGCCACGGTGCAGGCGCTTGCGGCAGTAACTGTTCGAATTCCCCTGGGCGCGCAAATGCTTGTCCCCCTGCGCCCGCATAAGCCACTTGACCTGGCTACTATGGCCGGAGGGATCCTGTTGGGGCCTTCCAACACCGTTGTGCGAGGGTTAGAGTTTGTGGGTGTACAGATCCTTGTATCTGCCAAAAGGGAACCGTTCATTCAGGTTCTCAATGCCGGGTTGACAACTTCTGTCTTATTGCAGGGCATGGTTCTTGCACATGCTTCACCAGCATTTCGTGACGTGAGTGTTGTGGGTAGCGTTCAGACTGGGTCACGTCCGATGCCATGTTCCGGACCAGATATCCGCTGGATAGACTCCTTATGCTCGGAATCAGCTGAGTTATGTGAGCCCCAACGCCTGGAATTTAGGTCCCTTTTGCTCAACTTTTCAGATGTCTTCAGCACGGTAAAATTTGACATCGGCCGCACCACCTTGCTGAGCCATCATATCGACATGGGGGACGCCTCTCTGATCTGCCAAAACCCTTACAGGCTCAGCCGAACATGTTAGCTGCCGACATTATCTTGCCATTCACTTGCTCCTGGGGTGCGCCTATCGTACTCATTAAAAACAAGACATGACGGAAGCTTACGCTTCTGTGTCGATTTTTGCAAATTAATCTAAATTATGGTCGCAGACGCGCACCCGCTACCCCGGATGGACGACTCCTTAGACGCCCTGGCCGGTGCTCGGTACTTTTCCACACTTGACCTACTGTCTGGGTTTCGTTAATTGCCCTTGGACGAGGCATCCCAACCCAAAACGGCTCTCCGCATGCCGCAAGGTCTCTTTGAGTTCAATCGGTTCCCAATGGGACTCCACTCTGCACCAGTGACGTTCCAACGATTAATGGAACTCATCCTGGCGTGACTTCAGTGGGATTCTTGCCTTATTTACCTAGATGACGTCATCGTTTTTAGCCTCACCTTCGACGAACATCTCAAACGGTTGCGTGCTGTATTTACGAAAATGCATGCTGCAAATTTAAAGTTCATACTGCAGAAATGTCATCTGCTGAAAAAATCCGTACGTTATTGCGGCCATATTGTAAGTGAGTCCAGCATTGCAACGGACCCTGAGAAAATCAAGTGCGTCAGGACGTGGCCTACCTGTACGTCGGTGGGTGAGGTGCGAAGCTTCATCAGCTTCGCATCATACTACTGCCGCTTTTTTGCCTGGTTTGCCACCATTGTGAAACCACTCCATGCGTTGGCGGCCAAAGGTAAAAAAATTCATTGGGGAGAGGAGGAGGCTTCGTTTCGGGTGCTTCATGACGCTTTGGTTAATGCCCCTCCCCTCCGCTACCCCGAATTCTCTGTGCCGTTTATCTTTGTCATTGACGCAAGTAACACCAGCATTGGTGCGGTCTTATCGCAAATCGTCAACGGAGTGGAGTATGTGATTGCGTATGGTAGCAGGGTTCTCTCCCCCACCGAACAACGCTATTGCATTACACGCCGCGATTGTGTTTTTCGTAGGCCTGTAACACCCATATCTGTACAGCAGACACTTCACGGTGCAATCCGACCATGCTGCCCTGCAATACACGCTATGGGTCGACCAGCCATCTGGCCAGCTGTTGACATGGTTAGAGATCCTGCTGGATTTCTCATTTACTATTTTGTACAGGAATGGCACCCAGCACTCAAATGCTGATGCTGTCACACTTGCCGCCGCGCGCCGAGTGCGCTTGCCTTTCAGGCTCTGGGCGCTGCAAGCAGCCTTCATGTAATTCGGCCCGCCTCTTGCAGCTTCGGCTGAGGTGCCCCCCCCCGGAGGTGACAGACAATCCGGTAGCACATGACGCCGTGCTTAATCTTGACATGGCCGAATGGGGACGACTCCAAAAGGAAGATGTTTCCTTGGTCAGGATGTACTGCCGCATTGTGCATTCTGACGGGAATGATGGCCGAGCATGCCTGGCCCTGGTGGTTCTAAGGGACGACTTGTTGATGTGCCGGGATGAGGGCGCTCGCCAACATGCCATCGTTGTACCGACAGCCCTGCAGGGGAGGGTTGTGTGGGCGGTTCACGAATGGCTCATGCACTTGGGCGTGCATAAGACCCTTGACACGATCCGTCGGACTTTTTCTGGCCAGGCATAGCCACGGATGTAGCTAACCTGTTGAAAGGGTGCGTGCAGTACGCACGGCGGAATCGTCCTGCAAAACCCTTCTGTCTGCCCCTGCAGTCAATCCAGGTTTCTAGAGTCAATGAGCTCTTCGCTTTAGACATTATGGGCCCCTTTCCTGCCACCCCGTGGGGTAATACATTTTTACTGGTTGGGGTTGAATATTTTACTCTATGGCCCGTGGCATGGCCTCTCCACAACCAATCAGCGGCCGCCATCATGGAGGCCTACCTTAAGGTTACGTCATGGATAAGGGGCCCCCCAAGCGATTGCTGATAGATCAAGGGAGGACTTTTTCATCCAATTTGCTGTGGGAAGTGTGCAGCCTGCTGGGCACTCAGAAAGTCCGGACATCACCGTATCATCCCCAAACGGATGGTATTGTTGAGCGTCTGAACCGGACACTCACAGCTATGCTCAGCCACCAGGTGGACCAAACTCAGCAGGACTGAGACTTACGCATTCCAGGTGTCTTAGCTGCGTACCGTATGGTCCCTCACGCGTCCACCGGCTATCACCATTCTTCCTCATGTATGTCAGGGACCACAATCCCCCTTTTAACGTTCAGCTGCGCGTAATGCCACCAAAAGCCACATCCAAATTTTGCGACTCTGTCCGCTTCAATATCCAAAAGCTAATCGAGATACGAGAGGCTTCAAGGGTGAACTCTGATTCGCGTCAGTTGGCCAAAGAACGTCTGCAGAGACGGCGTATTTCGCAACACGTGTGGTGCGCCTGTGAAAAAGCATGGCTACACTGCCCGCAGGTTCCGGTAGGGACGTCGCCAAAGTTGTTTAAGCCATGGAGAGGGGCGGTTGTTGTGGTCCAAGTTGTACGTCCGCAATGCATACAAATTCGCTGGGGTCGCCGCTGCTGGTTCGTGCACCCGTCGCGCCTAAAGCAATTCGTTGCCATGCACGAACCTGTCTCACCTACACAATCCCAGGGCCGAGTGGGTGACGTGTCCGGCAAGCTCAGTGACGTGCCTGCTGATGATAATCCTCAGCAGAGTCCTGTGCCTTCTCCCCCAGATGCCGCACAACTGACGCCACTCCCAGCACCGCCGACCTCTGCTTCCCTGGCTCCGGCCACGGGGAGCTACTCTCGTCTCATGGACACCCCGTGTGCTGTACCTGCTGCTCCACCACACTTGCCTGTTCCCCCCGCCGGCTCCTCCGGGACAGGGGAGGCCGCCACCACCGGGGGTGCGGTGACTAGGACTCGGTCCAAAGCCCCTCGATTCTCTTGACCCCCCCAACCACATACACTCCCCGCACCGCTCACTGAGTACCACACATTGTTAGCCATTTTTTTTTACCTTTATTGAATTGTTCGTAATGGTACACGATGCGGGGGGGGGGGGGTGCGGGGTCGTGGGCTACGCGCGTTGCTTGTTAGCATTATTATGTATATATTGTAGCTTTGTACAGGTGGTCTGGGGTATTTATGTCGGGTCACTTACTTTTTGTTGCATTTGTTGATGTTCTTGTACGTGAGGCACACGTACTTTACTCGTTATTTTCTTACCTTTTTGATGGGGGTTGTTAACAACCGGGACGGCTGTGTGCTACGAGGGGGGAGTGATGTCGCGACATCGTTGAGCGCTCTACGTGATTGCTACTACTTATAGCCTGTTATAACGGCCTCGAGTCAACAGGGGGCAGAAGGGAGTCTAATGGTGATGAGTGAGGCCGTTGTGCCAAGGTAAACCCCAAGGTAGCTCGAGACCAGAAGTACAGAACCCCAGACCCCCAGGAGGGGTGCTGGAGGATAACATCATTCCCCAGGCCCCTCCAGACGGTTCCAGAAGGGAGGAGTGACTAGGGGCGGAGTGAGCCAAGAACTGGTATAAAAGCCGGACCCCTGGAGGGGAACGGCAGTCGTTGTTTACCTGAAGACTGAAGTCGAAGAGCCCAAATGGCAGAAACCGAACTTCTGGCTAGGGTCGGGACAAAAGATTACCAGTGTAGGGTCAGAGTTTAATCAGTGTAGGGTTAGAGCGTAACCAGTCTGAGGGCAGAAGAGTCCGGAGGAATTACCTCCTTAGTGTATCGGGTGTAAGGGACCGTCCCCCTTTATGTTATGTAAATGCTACATAAACGTGCTGCCTCCAGAAGAGAGAAGTCTCCTCAAGTGTTGTACCCACTATAATAGCAATGCTTATGCATCACACCAGGTACTCATTTTAGGCTGAGTCGACCTCGGGAAGTACCAGGAATGGTTTAGATAATCATCACTGGTAGTGGCCTTGAGCGGAAATTTAACTCGGGTCTCGGGGTTGGTAGTGCAGCACACTAACCAATGCATTACCGCTCCCCACATTACGCACCCAGAGTACACTGACACAATATAGGTACTCATAACACACTTAAACAAAAAGTAAATACGAGGCAAAATATCCTGTTCATGCAATTTTTGATAGCCAACACCTATTAATGCTGGTATAAGACACAAGTATGCAGTGTGGCCAGAACCACACTCGGCTGTCATTGTCTCTCCAACGATGCTTACAAACTGTTGGCCATGAATGGGAATTAAACTACATGGAGTTGGTCACAAAGTACATGAACCACTCCACCGCCACTCCCCACATTTCCCTCTCACATGCACAGAGACACACAATGATACACTGACGGTCTATAGACGGACAGAGATAACGGCGGTCGGGTGTGGTTCTGGCCACCCCCCTTGTGTATTATGCCGACCTTCATAGGTGATCGCGAACAACACTTGCCCCAATAGTCTATTCAAGCTGGAGGGTGCATATTTGTATTTATCTTGTGTGAGGTAGAGTTTGCATGTTCTTCCCCCATGTGGAATGGGATTCGTCCAGGTTTTGTGGTGTCTTCTTGCAGCTAAACCCATAAACAACAGTTGGTTTTGCTCAAAACATCCCACTGCTGAAATAATTTCCCGGATATTACTCAATTGGGGTTACATTCAGTAAAATCTTCCCCTACTGCAACAAACTTTTTAGGACCCTCCTGATAAAGTCTTGAAACTCAGCGAGGATCTCTACCGTCAGGTAAAGCAATAACCCAGGCTGGGACAAATTATATACGAAACCAGAAAAGCAGGCAAGTTCAGCAGGCAAGTCATGGATGGCCAGGCCCCAGATTGTTCTGTTTTCATATTACAACCTGGACATCAATGAACAGTTACGACATTGATATTCACACAAAATAGGCGAGGCTTTCCTGGGTAAACATACGTAAACAAAAGTGTTAATTGTCGGGCCTGCCTTTGCGTCTGATAAAATGTATCTTAACCTAACATTATTGTATTCATTTTACACCCGCTGGCTGTACAAATACACGTTACATTAAATGCAATGTAAAGTATGGGGAACACAAGACCAGGGAAGTGCACAAACTAGTCCAGAGCCCAAATAGGAAGTGGCAACCAAGGCAAACCGCGATAAAGAGATTAAAAAAAGATGGGCATAGTATTGCAGTGATTTGTATAAGGGTATGGATGAACTCGAAAAATATCCCCACCACCAAGGGATGATGCTCCCTGGATCTGCCTGAGCTGCACCTTAACTCAAACCGAGATCATCTCATCTCCTGATTGGTGCTTCAGTATTAAACACGATCTCATTGTCGTACCACCACACCTGCCCGTCTTGTGATAAGTTTGCTGTGCTCTACAACCAGCTTGTCTAAGTTAAGCTCATCTCATCACATAATTGGAACGACAGAATTACCACCTGCATGTTCTGGCTCATGACTAGCCCGCACCCAGCTTGCCCTAGCTGAAGCTCAGCCTATTTCATCGTCCAGTTGATGCGGCAGTATTACTATTACTGCCTGTCCGACCCATCAAGTGCCCACTGTGGTTTGTGCCCAGACAATCTAGAAGCTGTTTGTCTCATCATCTGGCTTCTGGTGTATGAACCTAGTTAAGGTATCGCAACTCAAGCAAATAGCGGTTTACACCCCTTCACCACGTATACTTCAGTGTCTGGAATCTTGCCTCTCTGGTGATTTAGTTCATTACCAAGTCACCACTGGAGCCGAGTGGACTTGCTGATGACTGGTTCCAGAGGTGTCAAGATGGGCTCCTATGGAGGTTCATGAAGGACGCTCCTTGACACTTAAGGAGGCAGTCGCCCTCCCGCAACAAAGGGCAGAGAAGCAACGCTCACAATAACAAGCGGAGAGCAGGGAAGATAAAACGCAGCGATGTGGCACAGTGGGGAGCACAGGTGGTGAGTCTGCCAGTCATCTCAGTCAATCCATGGCACCTGGGTCTGTTCCGTGATCTGCAAGAGGGCCTTTGACATTTCACGTGGCCTTAAAAGTGCACCAGCATGGTACATAAACTGGAGAAATTCCATGTGTAGCCGGCCCACCCTGTCCTCCTGTGAATCGTAACGAGGGGATAGGTCGACCAAATCAACAATGAAGCTCAGAGAGGATGAGCATATACTCTTCATTGTTTTCTGTCCTCCTGAGAAGTGGGCGACTCCACTACAGATGGGCACCAGAGGTTTGTGAAACGGAAATACTTGATTTCAAAGTGTTCTTCCGAGGAGCATTTACATATCTGCAATCATGACCAAACATATCCCTATTGTTGTATATGCCGGATTATGAAATTGTGACAAAAATAATCAAAATTTAAAAAAAAATGCGTAATTCGCGTAAATTATGGTAATGTATGTAATTATATGCATAAATTATGATAATCACGGAGATAATCGTATTAATTTATGCGAATGATTGCGATCATGTTAATGTGTGCAGTTATGATAACTAGACTTAGTTTCGTTATCCAGAGTTGTATCAATCGGGATAAACGATTATCTTTGATTAAACATTTATTGATTAGCTTAGTGTGTTTATGTTATGTTAGGTCTCCAAATTCATATCTCAACGCAGGTTACAGTTCTTATGAATAAGACAGTTTTGCATGGACTGGGAAAGAAGCACTCGAACACTTGGTGTTAAGCAATTTTATTTCTAAACAAACATATGCCACTCTAATATGCAAAGGCAAAAGTATACGTCAATAGATTCATCGGCAAGATTATGCAATTAACTAAAATAAATGACTAAAACATTTCTTATTCATGTAACTCGACGGCAGCAACTGTTTTGCACGATCAGTTGATATTGAACGTACCAACTTGAAATTGCAACCCTTTTCGAAACACCAAGATAACTTTTTGAAAGTCTTATTCGTGTGTGCGTTGTCTCCTTGAAAAATTAATTATTTTTTTAGAGCCGGGAGTCGTGTCGTTAGCTTGCAGGGGGTGGGGGAGGGGAATACAACCGGCTCTTCAGATGTTCCTTCTCGCTTGGGCGTCGCCGCAGCGAGCCCATCCTGCTTTCTCTCTCCACTGCTAGATTGAGCGGCGTTGGCACGATGTTCCTTGAAGAAACTTGGTTGCTTGGCGCTTGATGGTTCCGGGGGCTTGGTGCTGCTCGTGCACTCTCTTTCCGCTGCTAGATTGAGCGGCGTTGGCACAATGTTCGCCGTCGTGGTGCGATGATTCCGTCGTCCACTGCTGGACGTCTTGTTTGTTCCCAGCGGGTGCTGGTCGGTGTGTGTGTGTATCAAACACACGGCGCATTCGATGGCGCTCTCTCTCTCTCTTGGTGGCAGCTCCAGGCTTCTCCACTGCTGGATGATTGTTGAGTCGGCACGATGTTCGCCTTTGGTGGTGCCCAATAGCGCTAGCAGCTCATCCGCAGGTCGTCAGTGCTGACACTCTTTCTCGGTTGCTAGTCACGCTCTCTCCTTGATCGCTGCCAGCGTCACACGGACACCCGCCCTTACTTCAGGGCTTCGTTGGTTCAGGTTTTCTCACGAGAATGATAGCTGGAATTTTTCAAGCTTCACTCGCACTTAACCACACCTCGCCACTTCGTTCTGCGAGAAGCGACACCGGCCATCGGTATCGGTGTTTGCTCCCTCACGACGCTCCCCCAGCCGGAGCACGGCTGAAACCCAGCCTCGGCCCAGGCTGAACTCAGACTTCTGCGACTCTAACGAGCCCTCCTCGTTCCATCTCTCCTCGAGGCACGACCCGCTAGACTCCCTTGCGAGCCCCGTCGCAACGCTGCGTCGCAAGCCGAGACTGAGCGCGACTCGAACCAGACTGCACACAGACTTCTGTGCGTTTGTGTTTAAAACTCAAAAACGTGACTCCCCTCTGCGCATCTCTTGCGAGAGAAACAACAAACCGAAAAAACAGACACCCTCCCGACCCCTCCTCATGACCGCCCTGACCCCCCACTCCCTCTGAGGGGGTCATCCCGAGGCCAGAGAGGTTCACTCCACGGATTTATTGCGGGCCTGTTTTCGTGCCGAATCGTGGGAAGACAAAGGTGGCCGAGGATATTTTGACGTTTGTTGTCTATCTGTATTCAGGGATTGCACTGTTTTACTCGAGTTATATTTTAATGTCCTGAGGTTAAGTGTAACTAAGTTTCCACTTAAGCTTTCTTGACTGCTGGAATTCGTATTCTTTAGTATTTAGTAAGGTCATGTAGATAGAAACATACAATACAAAATAATATATATGCGGTGAATACGAGTAAAATAAGGGAATTACTAATAAAAAGCCCCTATTGTAGGCTGCAGTCTTATACCGTTGGTTGATTCTTTTTGTTAAGTTTCTACTTTTCGTTAAGGAAAAACGCGAGTTGCAACAGTTGTTTTCTCTGATCTGCACGTTATCCATGCATCTCCAGACGTCTTGGGAAGGTTAGGCAATCGACCTTTTGTCCATCTGGGTATCTCTGACCTCTCTGTGCTCCGAAGTCTTGCCGTTTAATGGCCTTCCACGTTTTTTTTTGGTGTGGCATGCTAGGGTTAGCGGGTTGTTTTCATTATTTAATAAAAACAATTTTTTAAAAAAAAATTGGCCTAATTATTCTTAATATTAATTTTTTGAAATAGGGGCATAGATACAACACTATCACCTTCCACGTCACACAACACCTCAGAGCAGCTCATCAGCACGGAATCTACCGCAAATATAAATTATAACAGCCGCTTTTCAAATCTAAGAACATTTAACATCTTATTTAGCAATACAAATGTAAATATTCCATATCAAACATATGCCTAAAATATCTGTAGTGCCGCCTAAATGTGCTACATTCCAAAATAATATTGCATTAACGAATCAATACGTACTTACATTATGAATAATAAAGCAATAATACGTTAAATTATAGTTACATGTAAATTAGGGATATTTAACTGATAATAACCACTAAAACTTTCTGTTTGAATTGAGACTGGAACCTCTGCCAAAACACCTATTCTGCTCGCCCCATTAACTCAATTTAAGGCAAAATTCGTATGCTGCCAATTTTGTGCATTTTACATGCACAAATCTGTCTGTTGCCTGATGAAGCTAGTTGTAATTACTGGCAAAACATCGTACTCAGATAGTAAATGATCTGGTTTGGCTCTCCAACACTTTGCTGTACGAGGAACGAATTGGCATGTTCTGTTTATGTGACAAACTTCCCGCGAAAAAACGGCAAACACAATATAACTAGAAATAAGTGAACGTATCATACCTGTAATCATTACCAGACACAAACCTATCACTCTCCACTTCACACACTACTTCTTGATGGGATTTAGCACCAGTGTTCATTTTCTAGACCCAATTATAACGAATTTACATGTTGAAATATAAAAAAAATACTTTAATAATATCAACGTCTTAATTGTGAATATATTCACCGCCAATAACTCAATCAACAGTCAAACATTACCTAGTCCATTGCTTTCGATTAACATTGAAATAATAATAATTTAAGTTATATTTGATTTTCTATTTGAATAATGTAATATCTCACCAGTCCACCTGAAATTTGAAATGAGGGTGTTCCCTGTACTTTGAATAGTATACACACTTGTGGGGGCGATTGTCACTTACCATTCAACAGCCTGTGGTTCCACTTACCATCAATAGAGTGCAGAGGTGTTACCTCGCTAGAGCACATTGCATGGGCCAGATAGAGGCCAACGGTGGATCCTGGGACACATTCCCCAGGCCCCCGGGTGGGGGGGGGACCGGGGGAATGATGTCACCTTAGAGTGTTCCAGAAGGAAGGCGTGGCCAGGGCGGAGCCGGCCACGAACGCGTATATAAGCCAGAGCTCAGAGAGCTCTGGCTCAGTTATCTACACGCCGAAGACAGAAGACTGGGCTGGAGAATAGGACCCTGGTCCCCAAGCTCTACAGTCCTTCTAAGGGCTGGAGCACAGAGAGGGCAGTGGTCAGGACCCAAGGACCAAGAGGTCGGGGTCAGTTAAGCCTCCCTTAGGTCCCAGCCGGAGGACGATAGGGAACGGGTGACCAGAGTTAGGTTCGGTATAGTTCGGAGGCCATAGCACCAAGGTATCGGGTGAAGCGACCGATATACCCTTCCTGCTAGGGACCCTGTAGTAAAAGACAATAAACAACGTGTGCCTCATAAACAAGTGTATTCGTCATATTTACAACACTACACACTGTTGGGCGTGGCATGCTCAGAACATTACCTACACGTATAAAAAAACACCAGCACCTGGCTCTACGTAGCAATTATAGAAACATTGCAGTGCACAATTACACGTACGATTCATCACAGGTAAGCTCACACCAGCTACAGCAACTGCATGGCGCACAATACGCCTCGCTGCAAGTGGCATGAAGCATCAAGATGCAGAACTTTACTCTCATTCGGCACCTTTGGACTGCAACTCGCGACTGAGTGCAATGATACATTGCGTGCGATTCGTCACGTGAAAAGCCAAAGCCGTCTTCTTACACTATGCACTGTACACATACTAAATATCACCATACATACACACATTTCACCACACATCACAACATTTACCACGTACTATTCACTATGCACTGCACACTTGACACTACACTGCAATATAAACCACAATAACTACACTATGCAAGGTGCGTACATAGCCATCAGGTGGGATGTACAGCAGATTCGCAGACCCCTGCTGTTACCATCATATAAAATGAAAAAAGTAACATCAGGCTAAGACCAATTAAATTAAACCCAAAAGGATTAAAAGCAAAACAAGTGCAGAAAGTAGGCCTGACATTAAATTTCTAGATTTGAAGTTTTCGTGACTGCAAGGATCCATACTCTTTGGTTCTTTTGGTAAAGTGACGTAGGTGAAAAAAATAATAATTAAATCACGACGTTTCGGGCGCAACACAAGCGTCCATCATCAGCTTTGATGTGGTTTCTCTATTCATCAAGATTCCAGTGCCTGACACCATAGAAATAATTGAAAACTTAGTCCAACATGGACTTAACCCTGATGTCCCTACGCTGGTTAGGCGCTGCCTTACCAACACGTACTTCACCTGGAATGGTACTTTATACAAACAAAATTATGGTACCCCCATGGGTTCCCCCTTGTCACTAGTGATAGCCAATGTTTTCATGGAGAAATTTGAAACAGACGCCATCCAGACATCCACCCTGCATCCTTCCCTGTGGAAGAGATGTGTGGATGACACTTTCGTCATTTGGCCACATGGCCTACCAGCATTGAACCAATTTCTCGAGCATGCCTGCTGCATGTTTGTTTTAATCTCTTTGAGTCTGATTTACCTTGGCCTGACATTGTTTTATTAATTTAACATAATGGCAGCTCTGTGAAAGCCTACTGTACATCCCACCTGCTGGCTGTACAAATACACCTTACATCTAGTGTAATGTAAAGTATGGAGAACACAAGACCATGCAAGTGGACAAACTAGTCCAGAGCCCAAAGAGGAAGTGGAACTAACGCAAAACAATGATAAAAAGACAAAAAACGATGGACTGAGTATTGCAGCAATTTGTCTTATATGGATCAAGAGAATAATGAGGCATTAGGAGGGGAGGACATTGAGAAAGAAGTAATACTAGAAAGCAGGAAGATTGGGAATGAAACGGAATGTGTATTCTTTTGGAAGTCTACTGACATGGGACGACTGCACAAACGGCATTATAGCGAGGATCGCAAAGGCGAAAGGAGTAATGGCAGGCTTTAATGAAATCTGGAGCAACAAGTAAATCAGCAACAAGACTAAACTGAACATCTTAAGAACATGCTTGTTGAGTACAGCTTTGCATGCCTGAGACTTGGACATGAAAACGACTGACAGAGATAAAATATTGTAACTCGAAATATATTACAGTAAGACCTCAGAGTAACCTGGTGTAAGCGCGAATTCGGGGAAGTTGGGGTTCGCATATACGAGTGTACTGTATATGATGCTAGCTGGGTGGCCTCGTTTTTTTCGCGGGCGATACAGTTACACGCTGTCAAAATACATTTTCACGTGATGGCATGGATAATTTGACTGGCTTCTAACCCCGTACATGCAGCAAAAGTATGAGTCACAAGTTTAAGTATGAATCGGGGTCGGTCACGTATGAGCGGGTCCGCGTACTCTGAGCCCTTGTAGTGTACTACAGAAGATACTTACTGCAACTAAGCTGACTAAAGTATAACTAAGAAAAAGTTTGCACGCAGAATACCGGATTGATGCAGGCAGTGAGGACAATGAAAACTGGCACAATTCAGACATATGTAGGATGGACAACAGTACATTGAAATGTGTTGTTCGGGAAAATGGAAGGAACCGGAAAGAAGAAGGCCTTACAGAGAATGGCTTGACCACATAAGAGATTGGTGCCAGAAAGTTGTGCACTACTTGAGCATATTGGCACAAGACAGAGGAAAGTGGAAACAATTGACAGAATGTGCAGTGGACACCGACGGGCTATCTCCCCATTGATAATTTCACAACACCCAAATATTGTAGCAGCTCATCTCTGCTTACACTGCAGCTCTGCATAGCAATATCTGTATGTATTTATGTTGTTACATTAGGTTTCTACTAACAACAATAAGGTCGTGTTGAATGGCAGGATTGAAGTGATTAATGCGAAAGTGTAGTACTGTACTCATGTTGAAGATAGCAACAACAGAAGCCTTGATAGCATTTGCTGAAATATTGGTAGTTTAATTGTGGAAAAATGGCTGCATTGCAAGATACGCTCTGATGATTTAAGACTTTAGTAAATTATTGTAAATGGGTAATGGCTTGCTTGCACGTAATATTTGATGTAAACTTGTACACTGTATGGCCAACTTGTATAGATTGCACCATGTTTTGGGACAGCGTTTAGCGATATGAATAGTTGAGCAGTGAGAACACGCAGCAGCGCTAGCCAAGGAAACGTACCTAGCTCCATCATTCGCTGGGTCAATGAGAGCGACACACACTCTAAGCCAACCAGACCCCACCGCCCGCGATTCAATTATCACGATTCATGGTCATGATTATATTTGAAAAACATTGACTTGTTTAGCCACTTGAGAACTCACACGACCGGGACAGTCTCAGGCTCCACCTAAAAACACCTCGCCACACAGATTTAGGTCTTCGTTGTACAAATTAAGGTGGCGTGATATTTAAAGGGGCCGCAGGTGGGTAATTGAGGACGCAGGGCACTGATTGGACGAGAGGGACTGTTGTCTGACATTGGCGCCGGCCTGTGTCTGGAACAACAACGCCACGTGGCACCGGGGGCTGGGGGCGAGTGGCGTCGCGGGGGATGACCTAATTAATTAAGGGTAATTGGTTCGGGGATAAAGGGTGAGATGGAGTGAAATGGGAGTTGGTGCCTGGGACAAGAGATTAATGGATGGAGAGACGGAGCAGTGGATAGAGTGAGTACACCATAGGGTAGCAGTGGATAGAGTGAGTAAAGCGTAGGGTAGCAGCGGAGTAACAGAAGCATCAGTGGAGAGAGAGATGACGGAGTTAATAAAGAGCCGCCGAGCTGGAGAGAGAGAGCGGAGAGGAGAATCGACGAAGGGAGCGAGCAAGGCGAGCGGAGCGCAGCGAGCGAGCGGAGAAACATTGAGTGGTGTTGACGGAGAGTTGTGGGTTGGAGTGTACGGTGGAACATTGAAGGTGTTGTCGGGAGAGATGTGGAACTATATAATTAAATAAAGCACCGAGGAAAGACAAGAAGCTGTCGTGTCGGTATGAGCACTACATTATTAGCGCTATTACCGATACCCCAGTGAAGCCATCATATTGCTACTATGAGCCAAGAATGTCTGTGTGTAACTCACGTGACGTCACTCAACATGCCGCACCCCCCACGTCACTGTGATGAGTCTATGGCTCTCTGTGCGGTATGTGGGTCTCTGCGTGGTGAGTCTATGGGTCTGTGTGGTGAGTCTATGGGTCTCTGTGTGGTGAGTCTATGGGTCTCTGTGTGGTGAGTCTGTGGGTCTCTGTGTGGTGAGTCTGTGGCTCTCTGTGCGGTGAGTCTGTGGGTCTCTGTGTGGTGAGTCTGTGTGGTGAGTCTATGGGTCTCTGTGTGATGGGTCTCTGTGTGGTGAGTCTATGGGTCTCTGTGTGGTGAGTCTGTGGAACCCGTGAAGTGAGCGGGGTCATCGTGAGAGCCCGGGAACGTGAGAGGGTGGAAGTCGGGACCCAGGGTAGGGGAAATTGGCACCAGGCTAGGGGGGGCTACTTTACCCTGTCGGCCGATGTTGGTTAAGCCCTCGGCTCAGTGAAGAGGGAAGAGCCCGGATAGCCGGTACCCCTGAGAAGATGTATATTAGCCCAAACCAGTAATAGGCGTAAGCCCCTAATGAACCCTTGGCGAGTACAGAGTTAGCCTGATAACTTTAATCTGCATTGTCTTATGGTTGTTATTGTTTGACTTGCATCCACAGGGATTTTTGCACACAGCGTTAAAGTACGGTGTTTTTTGTAGAAGACTTTGCTGTTTTTTACAGGATTTTTATGCTGCGTGTAGTCACTTTAATATGTTTCTTGTTCACGTGTATTTTGTGTTGTGGTTGCACCCGAGTCAAGAACCGCATGGCTCACAGGGTTAGACCTAATAAATGAAAATGAAACTGAAAACTTCTGTTTCAGCAGAACCAATTTTTACGAATGACTAAACTTGTATTATTCCCTTAACTTCAAAGGCCCAGGGTGACGTTGTATGTTGAGTCTGCTTGGTTGCTTCCGATTTACAAGCCATTAAAACAAATACCACTGGCGACTCATTAACGTAATTTACCCATTAATCCTGTCCATTTAATTCATTATGTCCGGTTCAGCGGCCACTCCCAATAACTCCATATTTGGGCACGCCTCGTTAACATAATCTCTTCATACACATCCGTGTTAACGTGTGGGGAGGCGGTGTGGGTGCTAGTGACGTCATGTCATCTCTCCCGCTGCGTGCTTCCTTGTGACGTCACGAGATTCCCAAGAGATGCTTCTGTGCGCGCAACTCTCTCGGATCGGAGGTGAGAAGTTCACATCGTGATGTTGGTTGTTGTTGTTTACCCAGGTACAGCCTCGCTTCTTCCCTCTCTCTCGTAGCGATAGCAATTGAGTAGCGGCAAGTATGGAATCGATGTCCAGGTTGGAACGTTACTACGTGGGGCCGAGCCATGCAGGCCTTGCCTCCTTCCCTTCCCTTGCCTGACTGACTTTGCTTTGATTCTCTTAAGTTTAATGTGTCTTCATCTGGCTGACTTCTTCACCTCTCAGAGTCTCCATACTCTAGTTCAGGATCATCGAGTTTTTGTTTTGCATTCGCGTATTCCCGATTGAGTAATCTGCAGGCCACTTTTCAACACTGGAATATTTGGACGAAACCAGCCCAGACGTTTACTTTTATTCGGAATGAGACATCAAAGCATTACACAATTACACACGCCCACCCACACGCTCACCCACACGCTCCCACTCATACACTTACACACTCACCCACTGTCAGCGAGCATCTATGAAGGCCGGCACGGCACACGAAGTGGTAGGTGACCAGCACCACGCCCGGACTGCCTTCGTCTCCCGAGTGGCGATGTTTACACACCGCACCAGGTACTCATTGGAGGCTGAGTTGACCTAGGGGAGGCCTAGGACCAGTTCAGATATGTGTCACTAGTGTTGGCTTTGAGGGGAAATCGAACCCGGGTCGCCGGTTTATAGCACAGCGGGATAACCGATACACTACCGCCCACCCACACACTCGCCCACACACAAAGACAAAGTTTAAATAGGTGAGTTTTCAAGACGGACTTAATTATATCTATCGACTCTGTCTTACTAATCAGGGTGACCGCTTCATTTGACCAGAGTGGTGAACCTGGAATGCTGGATTGGTGACGTTTGCACGGCAGTGGGTTCAGCCTGCTTGGACAGTGCGTGGGCAAAACCTGCCC
Organism: Entosphenus tridentatus; assembly: GCA_014621495.2. NCBI lineage: Eukaryota > Metazoa > Chordata > Hyperoartia > Petromyzontiformes > Petromyzontidae > Entosphenus > Entosphenus tridentatus. Next base: position 997,591 of record CM025681.2, on the reverse strand, counting down.
TGTCACTGAGAGAGGAGGCAGACTGACCAGTGGCTTCGAAGTCGGTGTGAGTGCCCTTGCCCTTTACACCCAAAGCTCGCTTAGTGCTCCTCCAGATGCTTTGTTCCTGGAGAATTGAGCGCCAATCGATCAGCGCTACAAGGGGTCATCAGGAACCCATTGTATACTATATAGCGATGCGTTCCTGACAATGTTATATCTTTAGTCTGAATTATATATGGGGGCTTTATTTGGGTATCGGTAATAGAGCTAATAATACAGATGCTAAACATTTAATAAAAATAATGATTTATAACATCGGTATTATGTACTCTACTTACGAGTGCATTCTACTTTACTAATCCTACAAGGTAGTGGGGGGAGACAAGGTTGAAGGAGCTGCTGCGCTTCCAGTCCGGGTCATTCTCAGAGAAAGGCTCCAGGAACTCCCTGATCTTAGTGAAGCCCTCAATCTAAATTTGTATGGCGAGGTTTTCTTAGGTGGAGCCTGAGACACTATTCTGGTCGTTTGAGTTCTCAACTGGCTAAACGAGTCATATTTTTTAAACATAATCATGACCACGAATTGTGATCATTAAATTGCGGGTGGTGGTTGGCTTAGAGCATGCGTCGCTCTCATTGGCTGAGTGAACATTGGGCCGGGTACGTTTGCTTGGCTAAGCGCTGCTGCTTGTTCTCACTCGTGAGCACTTTGTAAACTTAAAAAAGAATTACGAAATGAAATATCCAGGACAAAGAGCACTGGAACAAATCGGCACTCTAAGGGTCGCACTAAGCGAGGTCTGCCTGAAAATTGTGTAATATGTATGTATTTGCAGAATCAATCACATGGAGAAGAGAGGCTTGGCAAAAGCTGGAAGGAAAAGGCACCAATGCATCCAGTGTCCATACAGCACCGATCAGATGGGTAACTTGAAGAGACATCAGAGAAAACACACAGGCGAGAAGTCCTTCAAGTGCAGTGTATGTGGTAAGGCATTTGCAGAGTCAGTTTTTCTTGAAAAACATAATAGAACACACACGGGCGAGAAGCCCTTCAAGTGCACTGTGTGTGGCAAGACATTTGCTCTTTCAGAAACTCTTCAAGTTCATCAGAGAACACACACTGGTGAGAAACCCTTCAAGTGCACTGTATGTGGGAAGTCATTTGCTCACTTAAAAACTCTTCAAATTCATCAGAGAACACACACGGGCGAGAAGTCCTTCAAGTGCAGTGTATGTGGTAAGGCATTTGCAGAGTCAGCATATCTTAAGAAACATACTAGAACACACACTGGTGAGAAACCCTTCAAGTGCACTGTGTGTGGCAAGACATTTGCTCGTTCAGAAGCTCTTCATATTCATCAGAGAACACACACCGGTGAGAAGCCCTTCAAGTGCACTGTGTGTGGGAAGGCATTTGCTCATTCAAACACTCTTCAAATTCATCAGAGAACACACACAGGCGAGAGGTCCTTCAAGTGCAGTGTATGTGGTAAGGCATTTGCAGAGTCAGTATATCTTAAGAAACATAATAGAACACACACGGGCGAGAAGCCCTTCAAGTGCACTGTGTGTGGCAAGACATTTGCTCGTTCAGAAAATCTTCGTATTCATCAGAGAACACACACTGGTGAGAAGCCTTTCAAGTGCACTGTGTGTGGGAAGGCATTTGCTCGTTCAGTAACTCTTCATATTCATCAGAGAACACACACTGGTGAGAAGCCCTTCAAGTGCACTGTGTGTGGGAAGGCATTTGCTCGTTCAGAAACTCTTCATATTCATCAGAGAACACACACCGGTGAGAAGCCCTTCAAG
>CM025681.2:974618-995784 GCA_014621495.2 Entosphenus tridentatus | reverse complement strand
GAACACACACCGGTGAGAAGCCCTTCAAGTGCACTGTGTGTGGGAAGACATTTGCTCAACCATTAACTCTTCATATTCATCAGAGAACACACACCAGTGAGAAGCCCTTCAAGTGCACTGTGTGTGGGAAGGAGTTTACATTATCCGGAAACCTAAAGAGGCATGTGAAGATCCACAAGGAGAAGGTGAAATCGACTTGTGAAAGTCAACATGCTGCAATGAGCCCATCTCTCATGAAACGAGAATCAGAAGAAAATTCCAACTTTGCAACACGGCCAGGAGTGACAGTGAAATGTGAGGATGTGACGGTGAAATGTGAAGATCAAGATAAGACTCCAGGACCCAATCTGCAAGTGGATGGAGGCAGCGTGAAGCAGGAGGAGCATTCCGATTCTGAGGGAGAGCGAGGCAATCCCCAGCAGTTTGTGGATGTGGAGGTGTGGGTAGAGTTTTTGGACAAAGCTGAGTAGGAGGGGCCAGAATGTGTGAAATGGCACCTTGGAAGATGTGTAACCTGGAGTTTGAGACGATTTTCCATAGCATTCACTTTATTCACAGGCTTCTGTCATTTGAAGAATGCATAGGGGTTTGGGTGTCATCCAGGCAGAGATGGGCTTTCTGTACATATGAAGTTATTGAGTGTCGAAGTTAAATAGTCGATATGCAAAGCATTATGCTGCCTTATAAAACACGAATTAGGAATGTATTTTGATGGTTACGTATTAAATTAATAAGTATGAATTATAACTATTGGGCATTACTATCAAAGTGGCTGTCAGGTGTGGCCGTGCTTTTCTGCATGCTCGCAATCTGTTTTTATGATTGTTTTTTAAATGCCCTTTTATATAAAAAAAAAGGTAAGCATTTTAGTATTATTTACATTTGGCTTAATACCCTAAATATATTTGTTCATAATATCAAACCAATTTAATGTCAGGCCTACTTTCTGCACTTGTTTTGCTTTTAATCCATTTAGGTTTCATTTAATTGGGCTTTGCCTGATGTTACTTTTTTATGGTAACAGCAGAGGTCTGCACAAGTGTACTATACATCCCACCTGATGGCTTTGTATGCACCTTGCATAGTGAAGTGGTTTATAATACAGTGTAGTGTCACGTGTGCAGTGCAAAGTGAATAGTTCGTGGTAAATGTGATGTGTGGTGAAATGTGTGTATGTATGGTGATGTATATTGTATACAGTGCATAGTGTAAGAAGCCGGCTTAGGCTTTTCACGTGACAAATCGCACGCAATGTATCATTGCACTCCGTCGCGAGTTGCAGTCCAAAAGTGTCAAATGAGAGTAAAGTTCTGCATCTTGACGCTGCATGCCACTTGCAGTGAGGCGTGTTGTGCGCCATGCAGTTGCTGTAGCTGGTGTGAGCTTACCTGTGAATCGCACGTGTAATTGTGCACTTTGCAATGTTGCTGTAATTGCTGGTGTTTTTTTAAATGTGTGTAACGACATAAATGGGCCGTTCTATGGCGACAGTGCGTGTACTATACACAAGGGCTCATTAGAGGGCAGATTTCGTATGTCACGGAGGTCAGGATATGACAGTCTGGGTGAACCCGCGAATGCACGTGACCGGACGAGGGATCACGGGGGCCCCCAGAAGGTGCCACGTGATGTGAACCCAGATTTTTCGTGAAGGATCGAGAAGGGGGCGTTACCAGACGCGGAGCCAGGTCACGCCGCAGGAAATATAAGCTGAGCCCGGAGAGGGAGCGTGGTTGTTCAACCCGGGAAGAAGTTGTCTTCCCCGAGCTTCGCTCTTTAGTATGCGACGACACGACGGTGTGTCGGCAGTTCTAGTTCACCCATTTAGGGAATCCTTTCAAGTGGTTTGGAACGGTGACCACATTACGTAGTTAACCTGTAATGTAAATAGTTGCTTGGAATGGTCATAGTTTACTTTGGAACGTTGAGTAGTGTTGGTTGTGTTAGAGAATAAACGTGTTGCCTCCCAGTCTTGGTCTGCGCTTGATTAGAAACCACTACAACTGGTGTCGGAATGTGAGAAACTTACTAGATGCTATCCTAGGGTAGAAATGTGTTTACAAGGCGATGACAGCTTACCAAGACGTCACGGAAGACGAAGAAGATGGGTTGATTCTACATACAGCCCTGGGTGAAACAATCCTGGAGGAAACGTTCGCTGAAGCCCAGTTGTTGGAACTACGGGAGGAGCCCAACCTCGCTGCGCCGCCGTCGCCCAACAAGCTGCGCCGTTTGCGGGGCGCCCGCCTCTTTGACTTGTTGACTGCCGCTGCCGTGTTGGCAGCCGAAATGGGGCTGGAACAGCTGCTGGAAAGGGCCGGCGGGCCAGCGCTGCGGGGAGACAACCAAGATGACGCATATCCCACGCTCGCGGCCGCGATTGTAGAGATGCGGGGGTGAAAGCGGCGTCGCCGTCTATGCGTGTAGCCGCCATTTCACCGGACCTGCTGGAGGTGGCGAGTCCGCAGCCAGCACATGTGGATGCCACATTGACGACAGCGCGAGACGACGGGGTTCGTCCAATGATTCTCTCACCACAACTACACGCGAAGGTGCCAGTTTTGAATTAGACCCTTACCTGCATCAAGGAATTCTCCTGTGGCAGGGGGGGATTGGGCGGCATTCCGTCGCTGCTTTATGGCTACCTGCGAGCTAGCAGGGTGGACAGATGCCGAGGCGTTACGAGCATTGCCGACTACCCTCGATGAAGACGCTTTGGGTGCTTTCTACGCCATCCCGCCGAAAGATCGTGAGATGCTCCAGCAGGCACTTGCGCAGATGGCGGGTATTTTCGACCCTCCATCTAACATACGGCATAAGTTTTCTGCGCGACGGCGGGGGGAGGCCGAGATGCCCCCTCACCTTCCGCAGCGTGCCCTGGCGCAAGCTGCCTACTTGAGAATGGATGAGGACGGCTTGGATTTCTTGGTCCTCGAGCGGTTGTCAGGCGAGTCGCGGCGCACCACACACCCGGCCCTTACATCTATTTCACCCATTTTACGGGTCGCGGACAGTGTAAACCATGTTGTAGAGAACGACGAGTGGCCGCTAGGGAATATCCAGTGGTAAGCACTGAGTCACCGTATGATCGCCGCAGCAGAGGCTTCGTCGGTTGTTGGCATGGTTCAAGGTGTGGAGGTGCGGATATTGATTGATACGGGTGCATCTGCAACCATGATTTGGGAATTTTTAATATCCTCCCACCCTCTTCGTGTTTTCTGCGTCCCGTTGCGGTACCATGTTTTGCGGCAAACGGGGGGTCTCTGGCCATTATCGGTCAGGTTTTGGCGGACGTGTGTATTGGTGACATCCGCTTGACAGGGCCCATATTCATCTCTAGACCTCTTGCTGTACCGTGCCTTCTGGGCACGGATTTATTGTATAAGAATCCTTTGAAAATAATCATTGATCAGAGCTGTATTGAGGTACCATCAAGCCGGTGGATGGCGTTTCTGTCCTCCCCTACGCAGTTTGTCTCAGGTTATGCCACCGGCCAAGCCCTAGTGACGAGAACTGTTAAAATTCCCCCCGGGGCCCAAATGTTAGTTTCCCTGCAACTGCGTAAGCAGCTGGGGCGGGAGGTGACCACTGACGGAATATTATTAGTCTCCTCTAATAAGCTGTACCGTCGGTTGACTTTGGAAGTGCAGACCTTGGTCGTGAGGGACCAAGAGCCTTTCATTCAGGTTCTAAACGCTGGCATAGAAACTTCCGTTATCCAGGCGAGCATGGTTCTTGCGCATGCATCACCCATGAGTTGTGGGGTTGGGGAGGTGAATGCGGCGTGAGTGGCAGCGGCCGTTGAACAGAGAGGAGGGCGTGATGACTCATGGCTCGACGCGCTTTATTCCGAGAGCCCCGAGTTATCGAATGATCAGCGAGGCAGGCTCCGCGCGCTTCTTCGAATTTTCGGACGTTTTTAGCAAAGGGAAGTATGACATCGGTCGCACATCCCTTTTTGCAGCTTCATATTGATACGGGGAGCGCTGCCCCCATTCGCCAAAACCCCTACAGGTTAAGCCCCAAGGAGGAAGATCATGTGCGGGTCGCGGTTGACAAGATGTTGGCAGCGGACATTATCTCCCCATCGAATAGTCGGTGGGGTACCTCCATAGTGCTTGTGAAGAAACAGGATGGAAGTTTAGTGTACCAAGCTTAAAGTGTCAGTTGCCTCTGCGCACCCGCTCCCGAGGATGGATGATTCCTTGGATGCTTTTCTGGGGCGTGTTCTTTTTTCACTCTCGATTTGTTGTCTGGATTTTGGTAGCTGCCATTGGGTGCTGATTGTCGGGCCTGCCTGCTGAACTTGTTTTAATATCTTTGCGTCTGATATTATTGATCTTAACTGGACATTATTTTATTCATTTTACACCTGCTGGCTGTACAAATACACATTACGTGAAGTGCAATGTAAAGTATGGAGAACACAAGACCAGGGAAGTGCACAAGTCCAGAGCCCAAATAGGAAGTGGCAACCAAGGTAAACGGCGAAAAAGAGATGGACATAGTATTGCAGTGATTTGCATAAGGATATGGATCAAGAAAATAATGAGCTGCTGGATGAACTCGAAAAATATCCCCACCACCAAGGGATGATGCTCCCTGGATCTGCCTGAGATGCACCTTAACTCAAACCCAGTTCATCTCATCTCTCGATTGGTGCTTCAGTATTAACCACCACACCTGCCCATCTTGGCTTGTGATAAGTTTGCTGTGCTCTACAACCAGCTTGTCTAAGTTAAGCTCATCTCATCACCTAATTAACATGACAGGATTACCACCTGTATGTTCTGGCTCATGACTAGCCCGCACCCAGCTTGCCCTAGCTGAAGCTCCGCCTATTTCCTCGTCCAATTGATGTGGCAGTATTACTATTACTGCCTGTCCAACTGGCCACTGCACCTGCCCATCTCGTCCCATCACGCGCCCACTGTGGTTTGTGCCCAGTCCATCCAGACGCTGTTTGTCTCATCATCTGGGCTTCTGGTGTATGAACCTGGTTAAGGCATCGCAACTCAAGCAAATAGCGGTTTACACCCCTTCACCACGTATACTTCAGTGTCTGGAGTCTTGCCTCTGGTGATTTAGTTAATGACCAAGTCCCCACTGGAGCCGAGTGGACTTGCCGATGACTGGTTCAAGAGGTGTCAAGATGGGCTCCTATGGAGGAGGTTCATGAAGGACGCTCCTTGACACTTAAGAGGCAGTTGCCCACCAGCAACAAATGGCAGGGAAGCAACGCTCACAATAACAAGCGGAGAGCAGGGCAGATAAAATGCAGCGATGTGGCAAAGTGGCGAGCACAGGTGGTGAGTCTGCCAGTCATCTCAGTCAATCCATGACACCTGGGTCTGTTCCGTGATCTGCCAGAGGGCCTTTGACATTTCACGTGGCCTTAAAAGTGCACTAGCATGGTACATAAACTGGAAAAATCCCATGCGTAGCCGGCCCACCTATCCTCCCGTGAATCGTAACGAGGGGATAGGTCGGCCAAATAAACAAGAACAATAAAGCTCAGAGAGGTTGAGCAAATACTCTGCATTGTTTTCTGTCCTCCTGAGAAGTGGACGACTTCACTACAGATGGGCACCAGAGGTTTGTGAAACGGAAATGCTTTATTTCAAATTGTTCGTCCAAGGAGCATTTGCATATCTGCAATCATGACCAAACATATCCCTATCACCTTCCACGCCACACAACACCTCAGAGCAGCTCCTCAGCACGGAATCTACTGCAAATATAAAATAGAACAGCTGCTTTTCAAATCTAAGAACATTTAACATCTTATTTAACAATACAAATGTAAATATTCCACAAACATATGCCTAAAATATCTGTAGTGCCTCCTAAATGTGCTACATTCCAAGATAATATTGCATTAACGAATGAATACGTACTTATATTCTGAATAATAAAGCAATAACACGTTAAATTATAGTAACATGTAAATTTGGTATATTTAACTGACAATAACCACTAAAGCCTTTTTGAATTGAGCCTAGAACTACTGCCAAAACACCTATTCTGCTCGCCCCATTAACTCAATGTCAGGCTAACTCCGTATGCTGATAATTGTGCATTTTGCATGCACAAATCTGGCTGTTGCCTGATTAAGCTAGTTGTAATTACTGGCAAAACATCGTACTCGGATAGTAAATGATCTGGCTTGGCTCTCCAACACTTTGCTGTACGAGTAACGAATTGGCATGTTCTATTTACGTGACAAACCTTACTAATTGGCTGCATGGGATGGTGGCTGGTTTAACCTAAAAAAAACCTGTATTATGGATATTGGTTGCGAAAGGCTACATGTTAAACTCGGCAGTATCTGCACAGATTGGGGGGGGGGGGCGGGGGAGAAGAAGAGGACATCAGTTGGAGCAGTGGGCGAGATGCCAAGCACCGAGAAGCCCTTCGTAGTTGCTAGAGTAAGGCGGCCTTAGGTCGGCAAAATTCTAGTATTAAACTTCCCGCGAAAAAACGGCAAACATTTTAACTGGAAATAAGTGAATGTATCATACCTGTAATCATTACCAGACAAACATATCACCCTCCACTTCACACAGTACCTTTTGATGGGATTTAGCACCAGTGTTCATTTGCTAGACCCAATTATAACCAATTTTTATGTTGAAATATAAAAAAAATACTTTAATAATATCAACGTCTTAATTGTGAATATATTCACCTCCAATAACTCATTCAACAGTCAAGCATTACCTAGTCCATGGCTTTCGATTAACATTGAAATAATATTAATTTAAGTTATATTTGATTTTCTATTTGAATAATGTAATATCTCACCAGTACACCTCAAATTTGAAATGAGGGTGTTCCCTGTACTTTGAATAGTCTACACACTTGTAGGGGTGATTGTCACTCACCATTCAACAGCCTGTAGTTCCAGTTACCGTCAACAGAGTGCAAAGGCGTTACCTCGCTTACGGCACATGCCATGGGCCAGAGAGGCCAACGGTGGATCCCAGTAAACGAATCCTGGGACACATTCCCCGGGCCCCCGGGTGGGGGGGGGGGGGAACCGGGGGAATCATGTCACCTTAGAGTCTTCCTGAAGGAAGGTGTGGCCAGGGCGGAGCCAGCAACGAACGGGTATATAAGCCAGAACTCGGTTATCTACACACCAAAGACATAAGACTGGGCTGGAGAATAGGACCCTGGACCCCAAGCTCTACAGTCCTTCTAAGGGCTGGAGCTCGGAGAGGCCAGTGGTCAAGGGAGAATAGGTCCCTGGCAGAGAGGACCCTGGACCCAAGCTCTGCAGTCCTCAGAGCTGGAGCTCGGTGAGGCCAGTGGTCAGGACCCACGGACCAAGTGGTCGGGGGTCAGTTAAGCCTCCCCTAGTTCCCAGCTGGAGGACGATAGGGAACGGGTGATCAGAGTTACAGTGAGGGAAAAAAGTAGTTGATCCCCTGCTGATTTTGTACGTTTGCCCACTGACAAAGAAATGATCAGCCTATAATTTTAATGGTAGGTTTATTTGAACAGTGAGAGACAGAATAACAAAATCCAGAAAAACGCATGTCAAAAATGTTATAAATCGATTTTAATGAGGGAAATAAGTATTTGACCCCCTCTCAATCAGAAAGATTTCTGGCTCCCAGGTGTCTTTTATACAGGTAACGAGCTGAGATTAGGAACACACTCTTAAAGGGAGTGCTCCTAATCTCAGCTTGTTACCTGTATAAGACACCTGTTCACAGAAGCAATGAATCAATCAGATTCCAAACTTTCCACCATGGCCAAGACCAAAGCGCTCTCCAAGGATGTCAGGGACAAGATTGTAGACCTACACAAGGCTGGAATGGGCTACAAGACCATCGCCAAGCAGCTTGGTGAAAAGGTGACAACAGTTCGTGCGATTATTCGCAAATGGAAGAAACACAAAAGAACTGTCAATCTCCCTCGGCCTGGGGCTCCATGCAAGATCTCACCTCGTGGAGTTGCAATGATCATGAGAACGGTGAGGAATCAGCCCAGAACTACACGGGAGGATATTGTCAATGATCTCAAGGCAGCTGGTACCATAGTCACCAAGAAAACAGTTGGTAACACACTACGCCATGAAGGACTGAAATCCTGCAATGCCCGCAAGGTGCCCCCTGCTCAAGAAAGCACATATACATGCCCGTCTGAAGTTTTCCAATGAACATCTGAATGATTCAGAGGACAACTGGGTGAAAGTGTTGTGGTCAGATAAGCCCAAAATGGAGCTCTTTGGCATCAACTCAACTCGCCGTGTTTGGAGGAGGAATGCTGCCTATGACCCCAAAAATACCATCCCCACCGTCAAATATGAAGGTGGAAACATGCTTTGGGGGTGTTTTTCTGCTAAGGGGACAGGACAACTTCACCGCATCAAAGGGACAATGGACGGGGTCATGTACCGTCAAATCTTGGGTGAGAACCTCCTTCCCTCAGCCAGGGCATTGAAAATGGGTCGTGGATGGGTATTCTAGCATGACAATGACCCAAAACACACGGCCAAGGCAACAAAGGAGTGGCTCAAGAAGAAGCACATTAAGGTCCTGGAGTGGCCTAGCCAGTCTCCAGACCTTAATCCCATAGAAAATCTGTGGAGGGAGCTAAAAGTTCGAGTTGCCAAACGTCAGCCTCGAAACCTTAATGACTTGGAGAAGATTTGCAAAGAGGAGTGGGACAAAATCCCTCCCGAGATGTGTGCAAACCTGGTGGCCAACTACAAGAAACGTCTGACCTCTGTGATGGCCAACAAGGGTTTTGCCACCAAGTACTGTTTTGCAGAGGGGTCAAATACTTATTTCCCTCATTAAAATGTCAATCAATTTATAACATTTTTGACATGCGTTTTTCTGGATATTTTTGTTGTTATTCTGTCTCTCACTGTTCAAATAAACCTACCATTAAAATTATAGAATGATAATTTCTTTGTCAGTTGGCAAATGTACAAAATCAGCAGGGGATCAAATCCTTTTTTCCTCACTGTAGGTTCCGTATAGTTCGGAGGCCATAGCGCCTAAGTATCAGGTGAAGGGACCGATATACCCTTCCTGCTCGGGACCCTGTAGTAAAAGACAACAACGTATGCAACGTGTGCCTCTAAAGAAGTGTATTAGTCATATTTACAACACTACACTGTTGTGCGTGGCATGCTCTGAACATTACCTACACGTATAAAAAACACCAGCACCTGGCTCTACGTAGCAATTACAACATTGCAGAGTGCACAATTACACGTGCGATTCATCACAGGTAAGCTCACACCAGCTACAGCAACTGCATGGTACACAATACGCCTCACTGCAAGTGGCATGCAGCGTCAAGATGCAGAACTTTACTCTCATTCGGCACCTTTGGACTGCAACTCGCGACTGAATGCAATGATACATTGCGTGCGATTCGTCACGTGAAAAGCCAAAGCCGTCTTCTTACACTATGCACTGTACACATACTAAATATCACCATACATACACACATTTCACCACATCACAACATTTACCACGTACTATTCACTATGCACTGCAAACTTGACACTGCACTGCACTATAAACCACAATAACTACACTATGCAAGGTGCGTACATAGCCATCAGGTGGGATGTACAGTAGACTTGCAGACCCCTGCTGTTACCATCATATAAAATGAAAAAAGTAACATCAGGCTAAGACCAATTAAATGAAACCCAAAGGGATTAAAAGCAAAACAAGTGCAGAAAGTAGGCCTGACATTAAATTATTTTGATATCAACATATATTTAGTGTATGAAGCAAAAAGTAAACATGACAAAAATGGAGATTTAAAGCTTTCGTGACTGCAGGGATTCATATTATTGGTTCTTTCGGTAGTCACGCAGAAGGGAAATAATAAAAATAAAACAATAAAATTATCACGACGTGTGAAAACCACGGCAATAATATTACAAAAATGGTTCCCCCTTTTCTTTTATTAAAGGGCATTTAAAAAAGCAATAAAAACAGATTGGGAACATGCAGAAAAGCACGGCAACACCTGACAGCCACTTTAACAGTTACAATTCATACTTATTAATTTAATATGTAACCATCAAAATACATTCCTAATTCGTGTTTTATAAGGCAGCATAATGTTTTGCATATCGACCATTTCACTTCGACACTCAATAACTTCATCTGTACAGAAAGCCCATCGCTGCTTGGATGACAGCTAAACCCCTATGTATTCTTGAAATGACAGAAGCCTGTTAATAAGGCGAATGCTATGGAAAATCGTCTCAAACTCCAGGTTACACATCTTCCAAGGTGCCATTTCACACGTGCTGGCCCCTCCTACTCAGCTTTGTCCAAAAACTCTACCCACACCTCCACATCCACAAACTGCTGGGGATTGCCTCGCTCTCCCTCAGAATCGGAATTCTCCTGCTTCACGCTGCCTCCATCCACTTGCAGATTGGGTCCTGGAGTCGAATCTTGATCTTCACATTTCACCGTCACTTCTTCACATTTCACTGTCACTCCTGGCCGTGTTGCCAAGTTGGGATTTTCTTCTGATTCTCGTTTCATGAGAGATGGGCTCATTGCAGCATTTTGACTTTCACAAGTCGATTTCAATTTCTCCTTCTTGTGGATCTTCTCATGCCTCTTTAGCTTTCCTGATAATGTAAACTCCTTCCCACAGACAGTGCACTTGAAAGGATTCTCACCTGAATGTGTTTTCTTATGTTTCTGAAGATATTTTGAAAGAGCAAATGCCTTCCCACACACAGTGCACTTGAAGGGCTTCTCAACCGTGTGTGTTCCTTCATGATTACGAAGAGTTTTTGAACGAGCAAATGCCTTCCCACACACAGTGCATTTGAAGGGCTTCTCACCCGTGTGTGTTCTATTATGTGTCTTCAGATATTCTGACTGTGCAAATGCCTTATCACATACACTGCACTTGAAGGGCTTCTCGCCTGTGTGTGTTCTCTGATGAATTTGAAAAGTTTTTAAATGAGCAAATGACTTCCCACACACAGTGCACTTGAAGGGCTTCTCACCGGTGTGTGTTCTCTGATGAATATGAAGAGTTATTGGTTGAGCAAATGCCTTCCCACACACAGTGCACTTGAAGGGCTTTTCACCGGTGTGTGTTCTCTGATGAATATGAAGAGTTTCTGAACGAGAAAATGCCTTCCCACACACAGTGCACTTGAAGGGCTTCTCGGCCCTGCATTTGCTCTGTTGCTGCTTCAAACGTCTACTGCGATCCGTGCTGTATACACACTGGTCACATCGATGCGTTGTATCACCAGGCTGTGTTGAGGGTCTCTTCTCCATGCGATTAATTCTGTAAATATACATACACATTACACACAATACACACATTACAAGACAAGGATCCCCTGTATAGCCATAAAAGACTGTTGGGACAAGTGCTGTTAGCGAGCACTTATGAAGGCTGACACAGGCAATGAGGGGGAGGGTGGCCAGCATCACAAACGGGTGCCTTTGTCTCCCTAGCCATGATGCTTACGCATCACACCAGTTACTCAATTTAAGCTGAGTCGACCTAGGGGAGGCCCAGGCTACGTCTCTGCCGCTAGGCCTACCACTACGACTGCGCTTCAGACATTCAGGGATCGCTCCAAGGACACATGCTGATACGTCTACCAATGAGGTTACCTATGACATCAGTGATGCCAATGAAGCCACAACTAACCTACAACTTCAACAGCAGCCTGAACACAACAGCAAGCATCGGCCATCATCACTTTGAACTGCAGCACATTTTACATCTTTCCAGATGCAGTTCGTCCACTAGGGGCATTGGGGCGCCGTCCCACCAAGCAGCTGGAGATGAGAAATTATTTTTGTCATCAAAATACTTTTCTATAAATTGTTTTGTTCATATTTTTGAAATGATCATGATTATTTCAACGTTAATTGCCTAATTAAGATAAAATTTTAGTTGAAAATATAAAAAACACATTCATAATAAAGGTTTTTTGGGTTATATCTCGTAAATATATAAATATGTCATTAAAACCCGCCACCATCTGACACAGCCAACTAGTAAGGGTGTCGGGTGGTGGCGGGTTTTAATGACACATTTATATATTTATGCGATCTAACCCAAAAAAACCTCTACGGATGATATTTGTCACGAAAGACCTACGTGTTAAACTCGCTTCAACACAGTCCGATTTGTGCCTCGGGGAGGTCTTGGGGCAGCCGTGAAAGCGTCCAAATGAGAGATATCCCTTCACACATTGCGATTAGGTTAGCATTTTCGCCTCGCCGTTTGAGAGCCATTCAGGGTGGTGTAAAAGGCGCCCATGGCTGCAATTACTATGTCACAACACGAGGTTGTTAGTTCCTCTAAGCACACTGCAAAATCTTGAAAATCACTGAAATCCCACACATCTAAGACTGGTACAGATGCTACCATGGCACGTGCTGAGGCAGAGGCTGCATGCATGCGCGCCCCCTATAATGCAAGGGAGGCAGCCACGAAGCTAAAAAGAGTCTTATTGAATAATAAAAATGTGTGGCAGCTACTACAGCCACGTAGGAAGGTCAAGTTGGAAGTAGATATAAATTCTGTATATCAGGAAAATAAAGGAGCTGTGGCCGAGGTCTAGTACAAGGTATTTGATGCAGCTACAGAACAAGACAGAAGGGAGAACTGTAGTAGGATTGGCAGTCGGAGGCCTCCAGACGATGCTGGTCGGCGCACCAGGGACTGTGTACTGAATCACTCCTGCGCGCATTCCAGCTTATCCTCTCATCCTAACTACCAAGGGAAAAGGAGATGCAGCAACATCGCTGTTCCCACATGAAGTAAATATAGGTCCTCCTGATGGGAACCAGCCCTATGCATGTTCCACTAAGGATATCAGTCGCCACCAGTGATCCATGCGTTTACACGCCGACGAATGCGCTCGGCCAGGCTCGCAATCCAAGCATTCAGGCTGTCTGGAATAAGGGCTTGATGTTATACTCGCAGCAAGATCCATAGACTGACCACACAGAGCCATAGACTAACACAGACTCATGGGCTCATCACCCAGATACCCACAAACTCATCACACAGAGAACCAGATTCATCACACAGAGACCCACTGACTAATGATAACTTTTCCTAAAGGAGGAAAGCCTTGCAGAGTCTCAGGACTCTTCCCAAATTTACAGTAGGACGTGGTGACAGTGCTTAGTGGATGTGAATCCAGGTGATTTTTCTTTAAATGGGATGTGCGGCCACTAGCAGCCACAATGGATTATTTGGTGAGAATGCATTTGGTATTGGTACGTATACAGTTAACATATAAGTCAACGTATTTATAAACAACAATGTGACCTTAAAAGGAGGTATATATAGCAATCCTTCACCAAATGCAGACTTACCAACCATAATTTCAGGTATACAAGGTTCATTATTTGAATAATAATTAACCAACAGCGGCCTGGAAATGAGAATATTCACGTGTAAGCAGGGTGTTAAGGCAGTCACATGACGTGTGTATCATATCATTGCATTACAGCATGACATCATTTTATTGCGCGAAGTAATTTTTTTCAAGGTCTTCTCACCCGTGTGTTTTCTAGTGAATATGGACATATACTGACCGTATGAATGCCTTTCCACACACAGAGCACTTGAAGGGCTTCTCTCCAGTGTGTTTTCTCTGATGTTCCTTCAAGTTATCCATCTGATCTGTGCTGTATGGACACTGGATGCATTGGTGCTTTTTACTTCCAGCCGTTGCCAAGCCTGTCTTCTCCATGTGATTGATTCTGCAGATACATACTTATTACACGCAAATACAGGCAGACCTCGCTTAGTACGACCCCGTAGAATGATGCGTGTTTGTTACAGCGCTGTTTGTCCTAGAGATTTTTGTCCATAAGTTGTTTTTTTTAACCTTCTTGGTTCTTTCGGTAAAGTCCCGTAGAAGGGAAATAATAAAATAAAAATGTTTAAACATAAAATACAATTCTCACGACGTTTCGGCCACAACGCAAGCAGCCGTCCTCAGGTGAAGAACAGGGCTGTCGCAAAGACAGCATTCGGACGCTGTGAATTTACCGAAAAAACCAAGAAGATGGATCCCTCCAGTCACGAAAGCTTTAAATCGAAATTGTTTTTTTAAGTTTACAAAGTGCTCACGAGTGAGAACAGGCAGCAGCGCTAGCTAAGGAAACGTACCTGGCTCCATCATTCGCTCAGCCAATGAGAGCAACACACAATCTAAGCCATCCAGACCCCACTGCCCGCGATTCAATTATCACGATTCATGGTCACGATTATATTTTTTAAACATTGACTTGTTTAGCCAGTTGAGAACTCACGACTAGGACAGTCTCAGGCTCCACCTAAAAAAACCTCGCCACACAAATTTAGATGTAGGTCTTCACTAAGATCATGGAGGTCCTAAAGCCTTTCTCTGAGAATGACCTGGACTGGAAGCGCAGCAGCTTCTTCAAGCTCGTCTCCCTCCGCTACCTTGTAGGATGAGTAAAGTAGAATGCACTCATAAGTATAGTACATAATACTGATGCTATTATAAATCATTAAACTGTTTAGCATCTGTATTATTAGTGCTATTACCGATACCCCAGTGAAGCCCTCATTACTACTATGAGCAAAGAATGTCTGTGTAACGCGCGTGCCGTCACTCAACATGCCGCACCCCATCATTAATATTCATGAGCGGGTAAATTTTTTACATTCACGCAGGTCAAGCAGAAATAAAAAAAATTGCCAATTCGCTTTAAGTTTCACGTTTTTTATTGCAAGGGAATATAAATCATTCTAAGCAGCAACAAGGTGTATTTGGTGTCTTTATCTCTTCAGCACTTGAGACAAAAGGTAAGTCTCATTTATGCTTCTACGTTATGGTAAAATACATTTCTCGGTGATTTTCCAGATATTGTATCGAATTCCAATTTATTTCAACCCAAGCGACCGACAGCAGAAGAGAATAAAGTATCAGAGCAGTGAATTAACAAATTGAAGGTCAGTTATATACAGTGCTACAGTGAACTGCAGTGAAGTGTTTTATGACTTCTTTTTTGCCAGATTCACTCCATTAATACAGTGCTACAGTGAAATGCAGTGAAGTGAAGTGTTTGATGACATACTTTAGTGTAAGATTCACTGACAATAAATTTACACAATATACAATTATACTCCACTCAATTTTTTCGTAAATACTACAGCTTCCATCCTAGGACGGGCAAAGAAGCTAGTTATTAATACTAACGAAATAACATTGTCAGAAACGCATCCCTAAGTAGTATACAATGGGGTTATGATTACCCCTTGTAGCGCTGATCGATTGGCGCTCAATTCTCCAAGAACAACGCATCTGGAGGAGCGCTAAGCGAGCTTTGGCTGTATAAGGTCAAGGGCACCCACATCGACTGTGGAAGCCACTGGTCAGTCTGCCTCCCCTCTCAGTGACAGGGCAGGTTTTGCCCACTCACTGTTCAAGCAGGCTAGACCCACTGCCGTGCAAACGTCACCAATCCAGAATTCCAGGTTCACCACTCCAGTCAAATGAAGCGGTCACCCTGATTAGTTAGAGAGTCATTAAATACTAACTTTTTTGGCCTTCCAAGGACAGGTATATTGTTCAACTCATGATTATTAATGAGGGGGGGTGGGGGTTGCCCCATGTAAAGTGACGTCACCCGCTAATGGTTCTTGGGGAGGGGTGCGGCATGTGTAGTGACGTCACCCACTCATGATTATTAACGAGGGGTGTGGCATGTGGTTCGCAACCTTGTGCGTTCCGTGTAAATTTCCACGCAGGCATGACTTAATGAAGGGGGGGGGCTCTTTTGCAGTTACGTCACATACAGATGTAGCACTGTGCTGCGTATATTTATTTTTTACCGTCACTTTCTGTAAAGAAACGTCATATTTGAAGCGACTTTGCGTAATATATTATTTAATTCAGCTCGACCTTCCTCGGCGTTAATGTAAAAATCCACCCACTCATGAATATTAATAGTGGGGTGGGCCTCATGTTGAGTGACGTCACGCAGGGGGTAGGCCTCATGTGGAGTGACGTCACGTGCAGGACACATTCTTGGCTCATTATTTGTGATAATTAAGTCTGTCTTGAAAACTCACCTCTTTAAACTGACCTTCACCCCTGCATAGTTTTGGCCATTTACCCTGGTTCTGAGCGAGTGAGTAGGTGAGCAAGTGGGTGGGTTGGGTGAGCGAATGGGCGAGTGGGTGAACGAGTGGGTGTGTGAGAATGAGTTCATGAAAGAGTGGGTGAATGAGTGGTTGAGCACGTGAGTAAGTGGGTCGTTGAGTGGGTGGTTGAGTGGGTTAGTTATTGAGACTGGCTGTTTACCCAGCAGGTTTTGTGTATTACCTACTTTCCATACACAGTGCACATTATTGTGATTTATGGATAAAATGCAGAATCATACAAAGGCAATTATTTTATTAATAATCTTGAAGGCATGTAAATTACACGAACATACATCATTTGCTGCACAATGGATGTTAAAAGTTATTCACATTCTTTTTCATGAGTAGCTATTGTCTACTGGCATCCTGGTCCAAATTTATGATGAAAATATTATTTTGATAAAAAAATAAAAGGCTTTTACTCTTTCCGACAAGAACACAGGTGGTGTTAAAATCAGCTTATTTGACAAAAAAAACATGGTTGGTAAAACAGGAATGCAAAATAGATTATAGGTAAGCAATTAAAAAAATGTATCGGGGGGGCTGTCCATAAACGACGTCATGCGATTTTGCACGATTTTTGACCCCCCCCTTCGTCACAAAAAGACCTCCCTCAAACATGACGTCACAAAGCTCTGCCCCTCCCCCCAAACAATATATAAAACATGCTTCAAATCGCTTTAAACTATTGTCATTGTAGTGCGTATTTAATGTGGCGCTGCACTGTTATAGGAGAAAACATTAAAAAGTATATTTAAGTAGAACGCGTCTATATTTAAAGTTGCGCATTTTGATGTGACGTCACATTTCTCACCCCCCCCCCGGCGGCGCGCATCGTCACAATCGCCCGCCCCCCAGGTGCGTGACGTAATTTATGGACGGCCCCGAGAAATAAGGTGCATACGTCCAATTTTCAAACAGACACCTCTTGCAAGGCATCAAGTCTACATTAACCACACAATTTTTGCGGTATATTTTACCACACGAATCAAGTCTGCATTAGTCACAAGTGTTATTTTTATTTACGCGGCTATTTGTCCACAGATCTGCTTTGTCTGGCCAGTAGTAACTAGTTTTGCACAGAACTTCACCATTATGAAAATCAATTGAGTGTCCTTGTGTTCTGCTACTGCTGACAGTTGTTTTTGGGAGTTTAAAAAAAAAATATTTGATGTGCTTTTAGTCTCATTCTGATTACACTGGTCGATAATTTTTATACGTCGTCTGCTTTAGAGATTAAATGTGCTGTTTATTATGGATTTTGATATGCTGAATTCTAATTTAACAAAACAACTGATTGGCTGTTCTCCAGATATTTAAGTTTTTACATTTTAGGTCTATGTGTACAAAGTAGAGTTTCTCATAAATAGTAAACCTAGGTCTTTTCATGCGTTTATGGTTGCTTTACATTTTTTAAAACAGCAAAAGCGTTATATAAAATGTATTATGAAATAAAAGGCAAAAACCTATTATGTATATAGAAGCACATAGTTTAGTCCTCATTCAGTGTCTACTCAGTGCTTCTTGGCTTGTCTCTTGTATTCTTTAAATGGAGCATCTCTTGTCACTGTCCAGCAATAGTCTGCAAGCATTGATGGGCTCAATTGGCCCTGATAGCGTTTCTCCATTGTTGCAATGTCCTGGTGAAATCGCTCTCCATGCTCGTCGCTCACTGCTCCGCAGTTCGGTGGGAAAACATCTAGATGAGAGTGCAAAAAATGTATCTTTAGTGACATGTTGAAACCAAGGCTTTTGTATGCCTTGAGATTTTCCATAAACTCCCTGTAGTTGTCTGCCTTGTTTCTAAAAAAAATTGTTGCCACTAACTGGAAGGCTTTCCATGCCGTCTTTTCCTTGCCACGCAGTACACTGTCAAATGCATAATTTCGAAGGAGTTCACGAATGTGAGGACCAACCTTGGAAATTTTCCATGGAGGTAATTGAAAGCTGATTGTGTTTTGTCCACGACTTTGACATAGATCTTCATCAGACCCAGCTTGATGTGTATGGATGGTAACATCTTCCTTGATTCAACAAGTGGTGGATACTGAACACTTGTCCTCCCAGGCTCCAATGACTGTCTTAAGTGGCCAATATATGTTGATGTAGTGGGAATCTCTCGTGCGACTATCCCATTCGCAGAGAAAACAGCAGTATTTTGTGTATCCAGTCTGCAGCCCAAGCAAGAAAGCATCAACCTTCAAATCGCCACAAAGCTGCCACTGATGTTGGTCGTATTTTATGCACCTCAAAAGTTGTTTCATGTTGTCATAGGTTTCCTTCATATGGACTGCATGTTCAACTGGAATTGATGAAAAATCATCTCCATTATGCAGCAAAACATCTTAAAGACTCATCTTCGATTAATCAATGAACAGTCTCCACTCATCTGGATCATGAACGATATTGTGGGCTGCCATCACACCATTGAAGTTGTTGCAGGCTACAAGATTAACTTCCATGAAGAAGAATGGGACAAGATCCTTTTCATGGTCACAGAACATGGAAACCCTAACATGACCTACCAGGAGATTCCACTGCTGCAGTCTGGAGCCCAATAGCCTTACTCTTGGGTAGTTCAAAATCCCTAACAAGGTCTTTCAGTTCACCTTATGTTATGAGGTGTGATTCAGAGGATGGGAGAAAATCTGGGTCATGTGACCTTTATGGGTCAGGGCCAGAAGTTTCATCCTCTTCGTCTGAATAAAGTGAGAATGATTCTGATGCATCAGGAACCGGAAGTCCTTCTCCATGGGGTACTGGGTATATAGCTGATAGAATGTTTTGATAATGCACAGTCCACTTTTTATTCTTTGACACACCTTTCCCAACTGGAGGTGCCATGCAGCAGTAACAATTGCTGATATGATCTGTTGGCTATCTCCAAATCATTGGCACTGCAAAAGGCATACATTTGCTTTTCGCCTTCAACCACTGGCAAATATTTGTTGCACAAGTGTTGCAGAATATGTTGGGCACACATCTTGTCCTGATCCCCAATTTTGCAGCCAAAATAAAGGTGATAGGCTTTCTTAACCATAGTGGTTATACTGCGCTTTTGTGATACAAGTCACTTCACCACAAACATAGCAGAAGTGATCTGCTTTGCTTACACAAGTACGAGGCATCTCTGCTCACTTTGGCTAAACAGAAATGTGTCCCTTTGCAAAATCAAACACTGACAAATAAGAAAGCACAACACTGCATGATTTTTAGAGCTGATATACAGTGATCCCTCGTTTATCGTGGTTAATGGGGACCGGAACCCCTCGCGATAGGTGAAAATCCGCGAATTTCCGTATATGTGTGGGTACCAGAATGTTTAAAATATGTATATTTATACTTTATATATTTTGCTTAAATCTATTTAATTATAAAACCTTAATATTATACATTCACTCTCTCATACGATACGTATGGGAGAGGATGCGATGATGCGCAGCCAATCAGCTCACGGGATACTGTACATCCACTCGTGCTCTCATTCGCCGATCTCGCGCCGGGAACCAATCACGTGCCTTGTCTGAGTGCCCGTGGGTACAGTATGTACAAAGCCTCTGAGAGAGTTTCTCTTTTTGTCTGGCATCCTGGGAAACCGTTTCTCTCGCGCATCACGATGAAACAATGCTGCTTTCCGCAATACGGCTGCCGATATGGCGGTATGTTAATTTTAATTTTTCGATGAATATTTTTGAAAAATCCGCGATGCACTGAGGCCGCGAAACTTGAACCGCGAAGTGGCGAGGGATTACTGTAGGGCAATTTATTCGGCAGAGGGATGTAAGGCTAATTTTGATTGCATCATCCATGACTTATAGGAATAACATGATGCAAGTCATATAATGTATGGCACAATTCCAGGTTCAAATTGCATAATTCATTGTTTTTCTGGTTTAAATTGAGATCCCTTCCCTTTATAACTTACTTATTCGCTGCCATTCGCAAGTCAAGCATCGTATATACTGACCGAGTAGCATATCTTGAAAACTAGAGCCAATCAACAATTTTAACCATCATTTTCATTCTCAGTGACCTAGAATTAGTAAAGTTGGACTACATTTATTTTGGAAGCATTTTGGCTGTAGACCAGTGTTATTCATCTCTTGCCGAATTATCAGGACTAATTATAGAATCGATTGAATTATACAATCTATCAAAATTGAGAGAAATACAAATGTTAACCGTTTGGATAGCTAGACTTAGTGCTGCTTGGAAGTGAATCATCAAATAATACATTATTTAAATGCATGCCTATACAGGCCACCATACTTCTATAGGGATTAGCATTGGTGGGACTAAGTACAAGATCAATGCGCATGCATAATGCACGTTGATTCATTAATCCATCCATCCCCCCCCCCCAATTTGCACAAGAAGAGCGACAAGTGTTGTCATCAGATCTATGCCTCTATTTAAGGAACGAAACAGGTGGACTTCTCTACAAACCTAGCTGTTGCCTGATGAAGCTAGTTGCAATTACTGGCAAAACATCGTACTCAGACTTTAAATGTTGCGGCTTGGCTCTCCACCACTGTGCTGTACTAGTTTACTAATTGGCTTTGTTGGGTGGTGGCAGATTTAATGACACATTTATATATTTAAGCGATCTAAACCAAAAAACTGGTATTATAGAGAAATCCTGCTTGTGTGCGCAACTCGCTAGGAGGTTAGAAGTTCACATTGTGATATTGGTTGTTTACCCAGGTACAGCCTCGCTTCTTCCCTCTCGTAGCGATATCAATTGAGTAGCGGAAAGCACGGAATCTGTCCGGGTTGGAACGTTGTTTTGTTTATGTAAAAAATCTCATTCATTGGATGTGTTGGATGGTGGCGGGTTTAACGATACATTCATATGTCCGCAATCTAACCTAAACATCTCTTATGGATAACAATTGCTATTATTAAGTTTGTTTTTGTAAATACGTATTTAAGGAATGCTTTAATGTCTGCCGGCCGAGTCGCCCTTGAAAAAGAGCTTCTTAGCTCAATGGACTTTACTCGG
>CM025681.2:960466-974608 GCA_014621495.2 Entosphenus tridentatus | reverse complement strand
GAGTCGCCCTTGAAAAAGAGCTTCTTAGCTCAATGGACTTTACTCGGTAATAAACTTCTGATTGTGAGTGGATGAGTGGCAGAGTGGGCGAGTGGGTGGACGAGTGTGTGTGGGAAAGTGAGTGTGGGGGAGTGGGACGGTAAGTGGTAGACTGAGTGTGTGGGTAGATGAGTGTGTGGGTAGTTGAGTGTGTGCGTGAGTGGGTGGAAAGGTGAATGGGAGGGTGAGTGGGAGGGAGAGTGAGTGGGAGGGAGAGTGAGTGGGAGGGAGAGTGAGTGGGAGGGGGGCGAGTGAGTGGGAGGGGGGCGTGTGACTGGGAGGGCGTGTGAGTGGGAGGGCGTGTGAGTGGGTGGGCGAGTGTGGGTGTGTGTGGATGGGCGAGTGTGTGGGCAGTAGTGCAGGGGTTAGCGCGCTGCGCTATAAACTCGGCAACCCCGGGTTCGATTCCCTCTCACGGCCAACACCAGTAACGATTATCTGAACCGGTCCCGGGCCTCCCCTAGGTCGACTCTGCCTCAAATGAGTACCTGATGCGGTGTGTAAACATCGCCACTTGGGAGACAAAGGCGGTCGGGCGTGGTGCTGGCCACCCAACCCCTCCTGTACCGTTCCGCCCTTCATAGGTGCTCGCAAACAGCACTTGGCCCTACAGTCTGTTAAGGCTATAGGGAGATCTTTGTGTGGGTGAGCGAGTGTGTGCGTGGGAGAGTGGTTCAGGTGGATGAATGAGTGACAATTTAGTGGTTAGTGCGCTGTGCTACGAACCCGGCGATCCGGGTGAGAATTCTGCTCACAGCCAACACCAGTGACGTTTATTGTGAAAATTCCGTTACAGTTCCTATGATCACTGTTTCATTGCTTTCATGGCTTTATTTTGGTGATTTCGAAAAGTTTTTTGGTTTGGCCATGTTTGTTTGTTGTAGTACGGAGTAAGACCGATGGCCTTAATCTAACTTGTCTTGTGGTTGTTGTTTGACTTGCATCTCACTGGGATTTTTGCACACAGCGTTGGTGTACGGTGTTTTTTCTGCAATATTTTGCTGTCTTTTCTTGGATTTTCTGTTTGCACTTAGTCACATATTCACTTTAAGATGTTTTCTTGTTCATATTTTTTGTTTGTTGCGGTTACATTCGATTCAAGAGCCATATGGCTCACAGGGCTATACCAAATAAATGAACTTGAATATCTGAACTGGTCCTAGGCCTCCACCAGGTCGATTCAGCCTTGTGTGCCGTGCCAGCCTTCATAGATGCTCGCTAACAGTGGGAGCGTGTGGGTGAGCGTGTTGGTGGGTGAGCGTGTTGGTGGGCGAGTGTAATTGCGTCATGCTTTGATGTCTCATTCCGACTAAAAGTAAACGTCTGAGCAGGTTTCGTCCGAATATTCAAGTGCTGAAACGCGGCCTGCAGATTACTCAATCGGGAATACGCGCAGAAGCATTGCCACCCCCCCACGAATGCAAATCAAAAACTCGACGATCCTGAACTAGAGTATGGAGAGTCTGAGAGGTGAAGTAGTCAGCCAGGTGAAGACAAATTAAACTTAAGACAAATATTGTCTTAAGAGAATCAAAGCAAAGTCAGTCAGGCAAGGGCAGGAGGCAAGGCCTGCATGGCTCGGCCCCACGTAGTAACGTTCCAACCTGGACATCGATTCCATACTTGCCGCTACTCAATTGCTATCGCTATGAAAGAGAGAGAGAGAGGGAAGAAACGAGGCTGTACCTGGGTAAACAACAACAACCAACATCACGATGTGAACTTCTCACCTCCGATCCGAGAGAGTTGCGCGCACAGAAACAGCTCCTGGAATCACGTGACATCACACGGAAGCACGAGGGAGATGACATGACGTCACTAGCACCCACACCGCCTCCCCGAAAGGTGACGCGAATGTGTATGAATAAATTAAGTTAACGAGGCGTGCCCATATACGGAGTGATTGGGCGTGGCCGCTGGACCAGACATAATGAACCCGCGACGGAATTATTGCGTAAATTACGTTAATGACCCGCCAGTCGTATTTGTTTTACTTGAATGGAAATCGGAAGCGACGTCTGCTTGTTCAGACGTGGAGGTTCCTCGATGACATGACGTCACAAGCGGGGTACACCTTCCCCTGGGGGTCTCGCGCCGAAGACGCCACGCGGAGGTGTGACGTCAGGGGAGCGGTGGTGCAGCGGTTAGCGCTGCGCTACGAACCCGGTGTCCCGTGTTCGATTCCCGCTCAAGGCCGACACCGGTGGCGATTATCTGAAGCGGTCTCGGGCGTCCCCTAAGGTCGACTCAGCCTCAAATGAGTACCCGGTGCGATGTGCAAATATCGCCACTGGGGAGACAAAGGCGGCTGGGCGTGGTGCTGGACCTCTGAACGATATAGTCAGTCTCCTCCACTCCGAAGACGCGGGCTGAAGCTCTGACCCTGGACCCCAAGCTCCGCCATCCTTCTAAGGGCTGGAGTTCAGTGAGGCCAGTGGCAGGGGCAGATAGGTCACTGGAAGATAGGTCCCTGGAAGATAGGACCCTGGACCCCAAGCTCCGCCATCCTTCTAAGGGCTGGAGCTCAGTGAGGCCAGTGGTCAGGACCCGACGACCCGGGCACAGTCGGGTCAGCATAGCCTCCAGACGGAGGTCGGGGAATTAGCAGAGTCTCCAGTGTCAGGGCAGTGTAGCCCGGAGGTCATACCTCCCAGGTATCGGGTAAAGGGGCCGCTACCCCTTTGTGTTAGGGATCCTGTAGAAAAGAGTAATAAATATTGTGTTGCCTCAACTGGCGTCTCCCCTGGTTTCTGACCCACTACATTTGTATTACAGGGGGTCCCCGATATACTTCGAGGTTAGGGACCGAGACGTTGCGACTTATAACGAAACGATGCATAGCAGGGGACTTCCCCCCCCCACCCCCATAGGAATACATGAAAATGGGGGTGGGGGCTATGGACCGGAAGAGTTTGAACATTGCTTATGCGACGTAGAGCAAGGAAATTTCTCCCATAAGAAACAATGGATTTAGGTAGGGATAGCGACCGCAACTTAGGGAAATATTGTGTTTCATAACTAGCAACCAAAAAACGTAATTAACATATACAGAAAACCAGGTACTTTTATGACCATTTCAAATAGGCACGGTACACTTCAAAACGTTTTGTTTTTTTAATAGAAAACGTATTTGTGACCTTTTAAAGCAACGACTCAAACAGAAAAAAAAATTCGTGTGAAAAATACTTTACCTTAACCCATGATTTTTATGATCTCACCTTGAGGAGTGGATGAGTTGTAGTAAATGGTTGCGACGATATTTTGCGATAAAGTCCATACCGATTACAATGAGCAGTCAGTACGCGAGAGAAAGTGGAACTGAGAAGATGGTGGCGCATGAATGAGTTGTAGAATACACCTACACCCCCCTTCCACCCCCTCCCCAGAGGTGAGCTCAACTGAGCCCAACTGAGCAGGGTCGAAAATTGTAATAAAATCCTTAAAAATATTAAAAAAACGGTTTTATTTTAAAGTGCACTCTAAAGTAAAAAAGATATTTTTTAAGCGTTCACCAGCTGATCAGAATATTTTTCGACATTTGTAACTAAAACATAAAACCGTGGGGCACTCCTTTAATATTTGTATGCATGAGTTGCTTTAGAATGTTTTAGTTTGATAAAAGTGTATGTGATAGTATGTATGTAAAAAGAAAATCAAGATTTTTTAGAAGGGAAAATGTTGATAGTTATGTCATTTGACGATGAAGTGTAGAACATTTACAAGTGTTTTGAGTATACATCTGTATTACTACCGCTTTCTACTAGTGTGTGTTGAACTGCTTTAAAAAAATAAGAATTGACTGCAAAGGGATCCAAAGTATAGGTAAACCCATTGTTTGTTTCTCAACTTCCTATGGCAACTTTTATTCTTGGTCAGAGTATATTAGTCGAAGGGAAGATAAGTGCATAAATGACATGCGTAGGTAATTACTATATATAGATGATCAAATCTATGTTTGCTTATCCGATAATATACTAAAAGCGTAGAATTTGGTTTTAATTATTTTGAAGGTATTTGTCAAGTATTTGTAATTGTAATTATTACAGCTATTGTTAATGCATTTTTTTTAATTTTCCATCATAATCAAGTCGACATATGCGTTTCAATTGCTTCAAATACGTATTACTTATCTTGTTAAGTTTTCATTTTTGATAAGTAAAGATTGCTCAAGATTTGCAGATGAATGGTGAACTTTGTATTATAATTTATTACGAGGCTTTTTATTTTACATTGCCTAAGACCTTACACCTTACCTTTTTCTAGTGATATCAGATACCACTCCCTTATTGTGAGACTTGAGTTTTAACGCTACCAGGCATTTCATATTTTACTTTGTTCCAACTCTTCGAAAACTAAATACTTGAATGTTAGCATGGAATAGTTTTAATGATTCTAAATGTGCTAATAAGACATCAAGACATCTCAACCAACTAAGTAGCATCGTGAAATTGGTAATAGGAAATAGAGACCGTCCCGCTATATTATTAGAAATGTAATAGTATTTTGTTTTGCTATTTGTTGGTAACTTTCTTTAGCTATTGTTGGTCATCGATTAAGATAATAGTGATATTAAAGGAGCGCCCCACGGTTTTATGTTTTAGTTACAAATGGCGAAACATTCTGATCAGCTGGTGACGGCTGAATTTTTTTTTACTTTTGAGTGCACTTCAAAATAAAACCGTTTACATTTTTTTTAAGGAGTTTCTTTTTCAATTTTTAGTCTTAAATTTAACAATTATTTTTTCACAAGGGATATTGTTTGATACTTTTTAGACATACTCGCAAAAAATACTCAGTCTAAGACTACTTCTTTTAGGGACCTTACCTTTCATAGAGCGATCCGAGAGCACTGTTCTTAACTGGATGTTGTTTGCAATTAACTGGATGTTGTTTGCAATGTACTCAACCATATTTGTGTGTATAAGTTGTTGAGACACAAATCGAGTTTCCTAAACTTGGTTGATGATTTTTAATGTTATTAATTTTTGCTAATGCTTCATTATAGCATGGTGTCTTTCCGGTTAGTTTTAGGATGTCCAAATCTTCAATTGGAAGTCCATCCAGCGAGCGAACACAACTTAAGGCAACATATGCGTGACCTGCTTCGAAGAGCTTTGATCCTAAGTACACGACTGCATGATCCACTGTACATCCTTGCATTTTGTGCAGTGTCAATGACCATGATAGAAATAGTGGCAGCATTCTTCGTTCAGCTGTACCATAGCCACGAGTAGCAGGGAACTGATTTCGGCTTCATTTGGTGTCGTCCTTGCCAAAGTCTATTGCAACTATTTCAGGTATTTGTCTTTCGTGCAATTATGCACAACTAGGAATAGGGCAATTTATTTTTCGGATATATCCAACAACACCATTTACAAGTCTTTTCGAGACATCAATGTTGGATCTTAACATGACTTTGGCTCCTATATATATTAGCAATTCACATGGCAAACCTCCAGTCTTATTGATGTCCTTTGGAATGATTGTGTTTATTCCGATATTTTCAACATTTCTTGCAGCATCCATTAATTGATATTGTACTGTTGTTGTGTACATAGGGCTCTGAAGTATTGAAGCACTACATTATGAGCACTAACTTGATTCTTCGATGGATAGATTCGCAGAGCTTTATCTATGGCAAACTCTCCAATTGGTTGTTGAAGACGTTTGCTTTTCAATACTGAGAAATGCTCAGCTCTCATTTCTCCAACTCACAGTGCATTCAATACAGTGATGAACGTATTATACTGGTGTAGTGTGTTCGAGGACACTTTCGACGACGTATTTGGAGGCACACTTATTTATTAAGTACCAAGTACAGAACAGGCCGGGATGTACAACACTGGAAGGGGTATCGGCCCCTTCACCCGTCTAACTGGGAGGTCAACTCTCTAGGTCACAGCTAGCCTACTCCTAGGTCCTCCACTACCGGGCTAGGGGAGGCTAGCTAACCCAGCCCTGGTTAAGCTGGGATTACGGCACCCTGAGTCCCCAGACCGGCTCTGACAAGAGCATCGGCTCTGGGCTCTCGGGGCCACGCCACTGGCTCGCCCTGGTCGGCCCTGAGAAGGACAGCGATCCAGAGGAGTCCCAGGGCCTATCTAGCAGATCTTCTTTCTTCACTGGTTAAAGCTGAACACACACTGCCCCGAGCCCTCCGGCTCACCGCCTTATATATCAACTCCCCCACTGAGGGGTGGGGCCGCGGGGGATCCCAGCTCCGTGTCAGCCCCCCAGGATGAACGGTGCAGACGTCGCTGTAAGCACTTCCTCGCGTACAGACATAGCCACGCCCAGTGTGTTTGTTTCCCATCCGTAACAACTCTACAACACCCCCTCCGTAACACCTCTACACTGGTAGGAACCTCCTGGTTACACCAGCCCACAGGGGATTATTATGTCCGTTGTGCAGGGAGGGGCTGGGCAGGGAGGGAAGGGCTGGGTGGGGAGGGGCTGGGTGGGGAGGGGCTGGGTGGGGAGGGTGGGGCTGGGTAGGGGGTGGAAGGGGTGGGGCTGGGTGAGGGGTGGGAGGGGTGGGGCTGGGTGGAGAGGGGCTGGTCACCCCGTGCCCTTATAAAACTAAACGTTTAACCTACTCACGCCGGCTTGTGCCCGCCCTCACAGTCGAGCATTTTTGCGGAATACACCACGCCGCCGTTGACCCTGGCCATTGACCGAGCAACCCAACGTTCCTACCAGCTCCCTCCGCAGGATTGTGTTCACCTTGCTGATCATATATGGGAGTGACAGTTGTGTTTTTTGGTCTAAATGGAGGAAGCTCCATCAAATCGCCAAAGAACAGGACATCGATACCACCAACAAATGTATGATACTTATTCTTCAGCTGTCGAAGACGCATATCAATCATGCATAGCATCTGATGAGACCATTGATATGTCATCGATGATGCATTCAATGTCCTTCCATTGTAGTCGCGTGGTTCTGAAGTAATGTCGGGTTATAATGGTGACATGGTAGCGCTTCAACCATCTCTTTGAACAGACAATTTGAATGTGGAATGAATAGTTGATCCACTGATAAGGCGCGCAGCGACTTCAGTTAACGCACAGACTATGACAGCTTTCTTTGCAAAGCAACGATTGATTTGATATTTCAACAATTTCAGTAGGAATGTTTTGGCCACTCCAGCTCGACCAGTGATGAAGACGAGAGTCTTCACTCTCAGGGTGTTCATGCAAATGTATGTTAATGCTTTTTGCGACATTCAAAAATTTCCTGTGGTCCTACTTTCATTGCTGTACATGCCGATTGGAATTTGTTTTTCATCCATTGGCACATCTGCTACCTCTTCTTCTTCATCTTCCATTTGAACTGGTACAGCTTCTTCGAGATTGTTGAGTGCATGAACTTGATTTAATGCGTTCTCCAGTTGTCCATCGCGTTCACGATGCACTTGCATATGGTCACTCAACTGTTTGAGCTATTGTTCATTTGCTAGAAATGCTTCCTTTGCAGTATCAAATCCTTGCAATAGCTCTTGTTAACTTCTGTATGGTTTGTATTGAACCAGAAGGCTAGAATAGTAGTTTTCATGATCTGTTGCAACTTTTTTGGATGAGCGTCGATGAAGTTGATTGTGAATTGAAAATTTCTTGATCCTGTTGATCGTCTGCAGATTCGTTTAAGTTTTTCAATTGTGTCACACTCAATTATGCATGCTCTGCCCTTGCCTGCCGGTGCATATTTCTGACCACATGAATGTGAATCAGTGTAGTATTTGTCATTGTAATGCATAATTCCTAATGATTTTGATCCTGTTATTCGTACACCAGCCTGATGATTTGTGAACAAATCATTAAATGCATCGCCCAAAGTGATTCCTTCTGAATCGCCTTCATTGGCTGAGTCTTGTAGACTTCCAACGAGAAGCGTTTCCTAATCGTAGGCTATTGAGAATGAGTTGGAATTAATGAAGTCGTTTCTTATGGCATAAAAATGTTTGACTTCCAAATATCGTAGACCTGCAAGTTTGGCCAATCGAATGGTTTAATACATTGCATGACCCGCAATCAAGTTCACGTTGAATGTTTTTGTGGTCCATATGCTTGGTGGCAGTATAGCAGTTCTTACAATATTTGCCAACACCATTGCACAACATTGCACACTTGCATTGGCCCATGTAAACACATCTTCATTTGCTTGATGCCATGCAGCCACACAAATCTAGATCTTTCATGGATGAGCATGTAAGCATTTGCAGGTTCTTGCGGGTGATTTTGCTCCACTGGTTGTTGCGCAGGAATAGCAATTTAACGTACACCAGCGATTATTAGACTTCCTTTGCCAGTAGCAAGATATAGTAATAGGTTTTTACCCTTTTAACTGCTTACCCCGAGCTCTCAATTCTCTGATGGTGCGTTGTCTTTGAGTTGTGCGCCTTTTGGCGTCATCTGGTCCAACACCATGTGAGACTAGGCTCTAAGAAAAGCCGTCTCGGGTGTGGACCAATCAATTTCAAGGGCAGTGCATACATTATCAGTTGTCTTTTTGTTTGCATTTTGACTGCAAGTGTTGTGGTTAATGCAAACATGATCCCTTGTATAAAGGTGTCAGTTTTGTTGCCAGTTAAAAGGGTAAAAACCTATTACTAAGTACATCAGCGATGTTTACTTCGTCATTGATTGTGAAATCCCGATAAAGTGGATTGTTTCGAATTAGCCAGTTGAGTGCATTGTAAACCTGTTCACGATGTAAAGAGAATGTGCGTGTGGTGTTGAGATTTGCAAGATGTTCTGTGATGTCAACATTCCAGTATTTGCCATTGCTCGTGGAAGTGTCACTAACTTCCACAGCAAAGAGCACTGCCTGTCCACGGAAGCCATATTGACCGAATACTCCAGTGAATTTGATGATAATAGACGTTATTCTGGCTGTGGTAAGACTCAAATAACATCTGGAATTTCACCAGGATCCACATTATTCCAGTGAGCTTTTGGCGGTGCAGCTCTATTGTTATTGCTGATGTGGCTTGCAACGTGAACACATTTGCAATGTTTGCTTTGATGACAATTTGGTTGGTAGATAGTGCAATGCATTTTCATTACCTCGTACTCTGTAAATATTAGTAGGACTAGCGGTTAGTACCCGGCGTTGCCCGGGCGAAAAAGGCAGACACACATGTAGTTACACACGCAATTCCATTGATACACACACATAGAGTTACACGCACAAATGGACTCACACATACATACATAGACTGAACAACAACAACCGCCATTCGCCACTAAGTGGCAGTGACGTCACGACAACGCTTGTGCCAGGCTATGTGCACCTCGAAGCCACGTGAAGTGTCGAACGCCCACTGACAGGAGGTTACGGGGAAAACCCTGATGGCACAGGTCGACTGAGACGACTGGCTGATGCACCACCTGTGGCCCCTACTGTGCTTTAGCCACCCGGCGCTCCGCTTGTTGTGAGCGTCGCTCCTCCGCCCTCCGTTGTTGTTGGAGGGTGACTGCCTCCAACTGGCCAGTAGCATCCTTCAGGAGCCTCCTCCACAGAGGCCGATCTTGACACGGCTGGTACCAGTCATCCGCAAGTGGACTCAACTCCAAGTCCTCCTGTAGCACATCACTCCATGTCTTCTGCAGCCCGTGCCGCGCCCGTTTAGCCCCCTCGATCCGGCCGAACAAAAGCTGTTTAGGCATGCGGTTGCTGGCCATGCGGGCACCATGACTCAGGCAACACAGCCTTGCCTGCCGGAGGTCACCGATGGGACTTTGTCTACATCTTTCAAGGATTTGTGAGCTCCTCACACAATGCAGGCTGGTTAAACCCAGGATGGATCGTAGGCTGGCCATCCTAAATGTTTCTAACCGGCGAAGATGTTCCATTAGGGGGGTCCAAGTTTCGCAAGCGTAGAGAAGGTAGGGAATGACCGTGGCCGAGAAGACCTGAAGCTTCGTGCGGAGTGATAGACCAGGTAGCTTCCACACAGTTTTACGTAACCAATGAAAAGATAATGTGGCTCGACTGATTCGGAGTGAGACCTCTGCTGTTAAACCAGAGCCGGTCATTAGCACACTGGCAAGGTATGGGGAACTCTCCACTGTCTCTACAACTGCCCCATCACCAATTGGGAGTTGTGGGGGTGGAGTGTCCGATGGTAGAAAATACCCAGGCAGGTGCTTAGTTTTGGTGGGGCTGATGGTAAGGCCCCACCTCTTGGTGGCAAGCTCCAGGTTCAGCAGCAGCACCTCGAACTCCTCCGAGTGAGCAGCAATTAGCAGAAAATCGGCATACATAACGTGGTTGAGCAATAGGGAGCCATCCCTTGACCGCACCCAGGCATCGATCAGCCTCCCATTGTATCTGTACCAGATGGAAATTCTAGCGGTACAGCCATTGAAGGCTTCACGAACTACGTGGCCCAAATATATGTAAAATAATGTGGGAGCCAGAGGACATCCCTGTTGCACCCCAAGGTGTACAGGGAATGGCTCTGGCTCACGGCCGCGTAGTTTGACGCGTGGCCGCTCACCATCATGAAGGTCCTTAAGGATGGTGTGCAGTGGGTGAGTGACTCGGAAAGCACGAAGAACAAGCCAGAGGCCAAACCTACTGATGGTATCATAGGCCTTGAGCAGGTCAATAAAGCACACACATGGACTAAGACGTACACATGGGCCTACAGACACGCAAAGAAATGGACTTACACTAACATGGAGGCATGCACACACAGCAACTAACACACACACATATGGACTCACACACACAAACACATCGACTTAGACACACACACATATGGAGTGACACACACATAGACATCCACTTGAGATACACACACATGGAGTTACACACACATATGGAAGTACATATACAGCGACTCACACACATAGAGTGACACACACATTGCCGTACACACACATACAGACTGTCACACATAGACATCCACTTGAGATATACACACATGAAGTTACACAGACATATATCGACGTACACACATACAGCGACTCACACACAGACATATGTGGACTCACACACATTAACGTAAACACACATATGTACTTAGACACATAGACTGACACACACACAGCCCTACACACATACACATGTGACACACAGACATCTACTTAAGATACACACACATATGGACTCACACAAATGCATTGACTTACACACACACATCGAGTGACACACACCATGTATAGACTTACATACACGTGGACTAACACATACACATATGGACTCACACACACATTCACATGGACGTACATGGCCAGATCACAGACTGGCAGACCGTTGCAGCGTCATAAAAGCGCAGCAAAAAAAGGGAACATTTAGCAACCTAAAAGTAAAGTTTTGTGCACACAAACATTATTGTAATAGCTCCCAACGTATTTGTTTGATAATAGTAAGCAATCAACGTGAGTTTTTATCTGCACACAAACATTATTATAGTAATGTTTGTCAACTAATGTGTTTAACAATAATAAACAATGGGCTTGAGTTGTTAGCGTAAGAAGCAAGGAAATTTGTATTTACCATAGGCGTGTTGAGGCCTTGTTCGATGCGTAGCCCCCGTCCTGGCCTACATTGGCGAGGCGCGGAGTTGGCACGTTGCCAGGCTAGGGGCTGGGCCGCTACCCCACCCCCCCCAACATCCGCCGCCCGTGCAAGAATAATGCTATGTAAGCAGTAAAATATTATCTACGGAGTCTGTAGTATAAACTGAACGCATCATGTTGGGGGGGGAGGGGCGAAGAGGACATGACACTGTGAATAAATATCCGCAGCGTGATGTGTGTATGTTGGCTGTAAAACGCGTAAAAGAAAATGTCTCCCGTGAGCTGGATCGAACGCGCATGACTTGGCAGGGTCCGACTCCCCACGCAATTGGCGTCACTTGGTACGGTCGATGTCGTGCAATAAGTAAATAATGAATAATAGAAACGGCACAAATGTGTTAATTAAACTACTTTAAAGTTTACGGACGGAAAAACGCAGTAACCTATTCCCACCACGGGGCTTAGGGCGTGCCGCCTGGCAAATTATTTCGGTCTTAAACCCCACCGTCCGAGAGCCAAATCCCCCGCAAGCGCGAGCGCACGGAGACTTTTATATAAAAAAAAGAAAAGAGAAGAAGAAAGAAGAAGATAGCAGCGTTTGGTGCAAACTTCACATATTTGATTGCAGAATGTTTTGAAAAGGGCAACTCAACCGATTTGTCCACCACAACCAGCTTAATTTTGAAATGGAAAAACCATCAATATGAATGTTAAAACGCTTTGGTTCTTTCGGTAAAGTCACGTATAAAGATAAAATAATAAATTAAATAATAGCATACGACGTTTCGATTGCAACACAAGCAATCATCATCAGGTATAAATGAAATAGCAACAAAAATATAACCAGAAAACTATAGACAGACATATAAGCAGACAGATATCACTAAGATACATAGAGAGTAACACATAGGCACAGAGAAGGAGATCGTCTCTGTGGCGAGGCCTTAAATAGACAGAGGGGGGCGGGGGCGGAGAGAGGGAGGGGTTAGAGAAAAAAATAACATGTTAATGGGTACGGCGACGCATGGTAAAGTACGCAAGCTTGAACTTCTACGGGGAAGTTTCAAGTTTATCCTTTTCTCTCTCTCTGGGTGTTTTGTTTTCTCTCTCTGCCTGTGTATTTAGTGTACTTTTTCTGTCTCCACTCGTTTTCTGTCGCTCTTATGTTCTGCTCTGTCTGTGTGTCTCCGTTCCTCTTGTTTTATGTTGTCTCTCTTTGGAATGTTCACACTTAAATTCTAAATTAGCAATCTTTGAAATACGTAATAGACCACGCTATGCGTTGTGTGTTGACCAACTCTCTGTGTTGTATTACATAACATTTCGATATTTTGCTAGGTTATTTAATTTAGTGTGTTCTTTCTCCCTCTCTCCTAATGTTCAAGCTTGCGTACTTTACCACGCGTCGCCATACCCATTGACATGTACATTTTTTCTCTAACCCCTCCCTCTCTCCGCCCCCGCCCCCCTCTGTCTATGTAAGGCCTCGCCACAGAGACGATCTCCCTCTCTGTGCCTGTGTTACTCTCTCTCTCTCTATGTATCTTGGTGATATCTGTCTGCTTATATGTCTGTCTATAGTTTTCTGGTTAGATTTTTGTTGTTATTTAATTTATACCTGATGATGATTGCTTGTGTTGCAATGGAAACGTCGTATGCTATTATTTAATTTATAATTTTATCTTTATACATGACTTTACCGAAAGAACCGAAGAGTAATTCCTGCAGTCACGAAAGCTCCAAATTAAGATTGAATGTTAAAAGTTCGCTTTAAATATGGTGAGTGCCAAAATGACGTCACGGACCCTCTCCATGCATTGTCCCATTGGATGCACTACATCATAATAAACTTTTGTAAAGACACCAAAGCATTGAATGTTACTGTTGACCTTAAATAAGGAAAAATACAATAGAACTAAGAAAATGTTCTAGGCGAGTTTCGAACTCTCGACTCCTACGTTGGTATTAATATATTTTTCACAAAACGTGTTCGCAAAGCACTTGTCAAATAAGGCTTCCATACAAAATATTAATTGGTTTAAACGAGCCAAGCTATTGATTAATTGATTGCGATTTTGATGCAGGTGTAATGCGAGCGTAAATGGGGTTGCTGCTGGGCTCGGGCCCAATCACACGATCCGGGGTATTGGGGGCGGAGCCAGCAGGGCAGTATGGGAAGGCCGGATCTGACGATCCAGAAGGGAGGAGTCAGGGTCACGTGGGAGAGAGGTTATAGAGGGGAGCCCGGAAGAGATCGGGGCCAGTTGATGGAGTGAAGAGGCGGGACCACGTTGGGTGGCCGCCGCGCCATCAGCCACGTGGCTGATGGGGCTTCGGCACACCGTCGGCCAGCGGTGTGCGTGGGGTAGACGGGGCTAGCGGTGTGTGAGGGGCTAGCAGAGTGTGCGGGGCACACGTGGCTAGTGAGTGACTAGCGGAGTGTGCGGGGCACACGGAGCGAGCGGTGTGGCTGGCGGCATGTGCGGGGCACACGGAGAGGAGCGTGTGTGGTAAGCGAGAGGAGCGTGCGGGGCACGCGAGAGGAGCGTGCGGGGCACGCGAGAGGAGCGTGCGG